>UESW01003908.1:857644-877303 GCA_900491605.1 Calamus simplicifolius | reverse complement strand
AAATGAGTCACGTTCGGTAAAATGTACTCCTACACTTTCACCTGTATGTCATACTAGTGTCTCTACACTCCTTGGTTAAGAGGACAACCAACAAATATGATATACAACATCCTATAATTGATAGTACTATGGCGTCGCGAACTCTTTTGAGGACCTTCAAAGATAAATCCTTCTTTATCGTGAAGGAAGATCCTAAGGGCTTCATTACTATTAGGAGTTTTAAGAAGATGTTCTTGTAATGAATAAACTGCCAAATAACTTTTATTAATATATCAATTTATATGTAATTTACATTAGCACAATCATCAAATGATTGGCTTTAGGATACAATTCCCAACAAAAAATAGCCATTGGAGCTGATTTGTCACTTTTGAAAATCATCATCTGATAGGTTAGAGTCGGCTGCAACTTTTCATGTGTCGGCTCTAAATTGGGTTGTCAAAAATAGCAAAAAAATAACTCAATGTGGAGTCGGCTCCCACTTTACAAAGTATCGACTCACCGCTGTCTGGAGTCGGCTCCCGATCTTGAAGTGTCGGCTCCAAGAATTGCTCCGAAAATCATAGTCTCTGTAACTCAGGTTAGAGTCAGCTCCAAAAATTTATGTGTCGGCTCTGGCTTCTGAAGCAGAAAATAGTTCTCTATATCTCAGGTTGGAGTCGGCTCCCGACTGTTAGGGTGTCGGCTCCAAACCGTGCCAAAAATCCTGAACTGTTCTGATCGCTCTGGAGTCGGCTCGAGTAGGTCTTGGTGTCGGCTCTAACTTTTGAACTTTTTAACAATCCATTAAAATTTAATTTAAAATGATTTCCATATACCTTTTGAATAATTAATCGTTCTTAATTCCTGAAACACTTATCAAATTTATCATAAACACAATGAATGTACTCATGGCTTTTGTTAATTATCAAAATCAATAATTGGGTAAATAATTTCTTAACAATTTTCCAACAAAAATAGTGGCAAGGATCAAAGGACTAAATCTTCACTCACAAAGGGGACAAATTCTAGGTGCACTCCAGGTGTTTGATCAAATTACTGAACCAGATTTTGTGAGGTTGGAGGTTGTTGAACCCATTGTTGTGGAGCCCAAGTGAGGGAACTCAAAAAAATTCTAATCCACGATCATTAATATAATCACTTAATAAGTTCTATATGGATATGCATCATGTATCATGGTATAGGTACTATTCCAATGAGTAATTACATCAAGTTTAAATTTTTTTTTAAATGTTTACCATGATCTACATATAATTATTTAAATTCTTGAAGTCTTGACCTTGAAGCTTGAATAAAAAAACTGCATTTCTAATTTTTGAAATAACCTCTTGAATTATTTTCATGCCAGATTGAGCAGAAGATTTTATATATGACATGCACATCTAATATGAAATAAATTATCCATCTAAAATAGGATGCAAAGAGTCGTTTAATAATGCAACAAAAAATTATTATTAGATGCATTATCAAAAGTAATAGATATTATTTTATTATTAATATTATATGAGCATGTAGTTTGATAAATAACATTTGAAATTTGTTGTCCCAAATGTAAAAAATCAAAAGCATGAAAAGCAATATAACAATTACTACCTACAAATGCCGACCAAATATCAAAAGTTAAAGAAACTCTAGCATTTAAATTTGAGAGAGTTTCAATTAAACTTTGTTTCATTGCTAAAAAGTTTGTCATAGCCACTCTTCTAGATGTACACCTACTAGTTCTTCTATAAGCAGGTTGTAAGCCTAATTGAACATATCGGTCAAAATTATAAGATTCAGATAAACTAAAAGGTAATTCATCTTGAACTATCCATCTTACAAGTAATTTTCTCTGATTTTCATAGTTATATGCAAAATTACCTACAAGTGATCCCTTTTGTATATTAAGGATACATTGCTGATGGAAATCATGTATCCTATCAGTCTCTTGATGTCTTTTTAAATGCTCTGTTTTTCAGTACTAGAACAACTATAAAGTTTTGCACATTTTTTATATTTTGCCTTGTAGACTCCATCAACCATAATTCTATTGAAATCATTCCAAACATCACTAGTCCTCTTATGAGAAGAGGTTTGACATTCACTAACACTGGCTCTAGAGGGAACTTGGGGTTGGGGTTGGGATTAGTTTTCTCACCCTTAGAAAAAGGGTGCATGTTAAAATTACTTTCATTAAAAGATATCATATCTAAAATTTTTAATTAATGAGTGCAAAAAAATAAAAACTAACCCACAAGAAGGAATTGAGAAGAGGACGTGGAGCCGAGATTTGTGAGCTTCCTCTTGTGCTCTCGCCTCTCAACAAGAAGTGATCTCCTTTCTCTTGTACTTCTCAAGAACCTCCTCTTTGTAGCACTTGAACACTTGCTAGAGCACTTGCCACTTGCAAGAACACTTGCAATTTGCAAACTAAAAATTAAATTACTAATCTACTAGAGCACTTGCTAGAAGAGAGAAATAGTAATAATAGAGAAGAATTGGTTTGGTATGATGATAATGAGGGAGGAATGAGCTATTATAGAAGTTTCAATTTTTTTTCCAAAAATACCTTTTAATATAGGTGTTATATGGCTGTTGGAAGAAGTAAAATGTTCAAAACCCCTTTCTAAACGGCTATATAGCCATTTTCAATGGCTAGAAAGGCTATATAGCCATTTTTAACGGCTATATAGCCGTTAGGGGCCGTGGCAGGCACGCCCAGCTATGTCTGTCCAGACACGGCACGGCCGTGCTGTGCCAGGTATGGCTCTGGTGGGCTATCCAGGTCTGAATTTTTTTTACCGTGCTAGGATGTTTGTTACCGTGCCATGCCTGCCCACCTCTTTTTGTAGATGTATTGCTAGGACCGTTGCCAAAAGAAATTGTCAAACCTGTTACATCAAAGTTGATCCAATCTACCAGTCTTAAAACTGTGTGTGTTACTTCAAAGTGTGTGTGTGTGTGTGTGTGTGAGAGAGAGAGAGAGAGAGGACGGATGAGCAAATATGCGGTGCATATTAAAAGGCCTGCTATCGCTCACTGCATGCAAGTTACAGTCCCCAAGAATAACTTTGGCCACTGTATGCAAGTCTACACTCCTCTTGAATATCAAAACAATTGTATGAGGGGAGACCTTAGAATTGAAGGCCTTGCATCCTTTCTGAGATCTTGCCTTAAAAATTATGCGATCATAGGACGTGCTCAACTCAAGCAATGGCCTGGGGTTGCGAAAGAAATCTTCTTAACTAAAGAAGTGAAACTTTTGCAGCGTGGAAGTCATATCCCGTGATTGCTTGCGAAACAATAGCGAGCTGACTTCCAATTTCTGAAGTTGACACCATATATATCTAACCTTGAAAGGCAGTTGCCATCTACAAGGTTCAGCCCAGGCTGTATGCAAAATCCTTTGCGCATTCGTTAATAGTCAGGTCAAGCATGCCAGCAGAAAATTCCAATGCAATGAACTTTTCATGTGTGGTGCTAACGTTCTACGTACAATTACTATTGGTGACATATACCTAAGCAAGTACTTCCAAAATCTGGCAAGTCTTCCGAGTCGTCGTCGCCTAAGATGATGGTGGTTAACTTTCTTCTTCTTCCAGTTCAGCCATAGGTTATTTGCAATAAAAAATCCTTCCGAATATATGGACGATCCCATCATACAAGCAGACTCGCGCAAAGTTCGTAAGGTACGGTAAAACAAGTGGATAAAGTTAGTTATATAGTTTTTTCTGTCTGCTTCCAAATTTTATTATTGAATGGTAGCTAGGAACACTTCCCTCAAGAAAGATTGTCATATGGAATAGATTTTTCTACCGTAAGTGCAATACAGTTGCAACTTACTGATAATTTTCAATCGTATATATGTATACCATTACAACTTGCTAAATGGTTACTCAAGTTTCATGGCACGATTTCTCACTTCTGTGTGAATTCGTATATACCAAAGAGACAACTAAAAGTTGAGAGCCATGATCACACATATGTTAAAATATAATGGTTGTTAATTTTTTAGTATTATATTATATTATATTATATATTATTTTGTGTTAGGCTTATATATAATTGGACCTATTTTATTTTTGGTTTGACGTATAAACCTGTGTAGCATATAGTAACTTCATATGGATGAGAGGCATTATGTTTAAAATGCCGTAGAACTAGAAATAATATGTTTAAAATGATTTCATTATTTTTTGGGAATTGAAATCATTCAAAGAAAAGATGACTCATCTTTATTTGTCAAAAAAAGTATGTAGAAGGCATTTTAAGAAGTTTAAAATAAAAAATTGTAATATTATGACAATACCTTTTATGGTAAATAAGAAGTTGATGAAAGAAGATAAAAGTGGTGAAGCCAATGCACAATTATACATAAGCATTGTTGGAAGTTTATTATATTTAACAATTACAAGGTCAGATAATGTTTGCATTAAGTTTACTTTCCAAATTTATGCAAAAATCAAGTAAGATTCGCTTTTGACAAGCAAAAAAGTCTTGAGATGCATCAAAGGTACTAAAGATTATGGGATCATGTATGAAAGAAATAAGAATGACTTTGTGAAGTTATTTGGATTTTGTGATAGTAATTGGGCTGGAAGCATTGATGACATGAAGAGCACATCAGGCTATGTATTCCTTTTTGGATCGGATGTCATATCTTGGGCATCCAAGAAATAAGATATAGTGGCATTATCATATTCTGAAGCTGAATATGTTTCAACTACTTTAGCAGCACAACAAATAATTTGGTTAAGA
Organism: Calamus simplicifolius; assembly: GCA_900491605.1. Taxonomy (NCBI): domain Eukaryota; kingdom Viridiplantae; phylum Streptophyta; class Magnoliopsida; order Arecales; family Arecaceae; genus Calamus; species Calamus simplicifolius. The sequence continues at coordinate 872,563 of UESW01003908.1, read as the reverse complement.
AGAATATTTGAAGATATGGGTGAGAAGCAAGAAGAAGCTACTACACTGCTATGTGACAACAAGTTTACCATTTTTATGATAGAATTTTATATATCATAGCAGCATTAAGCACATCAAAATTAGGTACCATTTCATAAGAGATGTGGTAGAAGGAAAAGAAGTTGAAGTCAAGTATGTGAGGACTCAAGAACAAATGGCAGACATCTTCACCAAGGCACTATCCAAGAAGAAATTCATTTATTTAGAGATCTTATAGGTATACAAGAACAACCATTAAAGGGGAGTATTAAAATGTAATGGTTGTTAATTTTATAGTGCTATGTTTTATTTTATATATTGTTTTAGTCTATGTTGGGCTTATACATATATAGTTGGGCCTATTTTATTTTTACTTTGATGTATAAACCTATGCAGGGTGTAGTAGCCTCACATGGATGAGTGGCATTATTTTTAAAATGCCGTAGAACCAGAAATAATATGGTGGTGTGCTTATGAAACTATCGATCTATTTTTCTTCTTAACAGAAAACCTTTCTTCATCCAAATTTTTTTTTTCAAAAGTATTCTATATTAAAAACAATCCATCAGTATATGTATGCAGACAAAATCCATCTACGTGCAACAGAATTACATTCGATGTGAATTGGATGCCAGGCTTACATAAGGGCATTGTGAAGGGGTTGTTTGTTAGCATTTCCTTTTATGTGGCCCACGTGGATATACGATTGATTTATCATTTATTTATTCTAAATGATAATTATGATATCTGATTTTATCAGATATTTAAATTTAAGTAATAATGATGGTTTAATAAAGCTAATTTCCTATTGGTTCATTTTTGGGAAGTTGTTATCTGATAACCTCTCTAAAAGAGAAATTTAACGTATTATCAGATTGGTCCTCTCTCTCCTATATAGTCTATTTGACCATCAAGATGGATAAGGAAGAGAATTAGGAAAGAGGGAGAAACTCAATCTGTCGTTAGCCTCTTGTTTCTCGTCAACAAATATCAATGGATCAAGGTACGCATTCTTGGTTTATGTTTTTATGTAAAAATCATTTATTCTAAGATCTTGACCATTATGTTTATTAAAGAAAATCCTTTAATGGATCTTACATTATTTGCTGTTCACACTGAAATTGGACAAGTTTTGCTGATGCATGAATGTATTTCTGGCAGCCCAGATGAATACAGTATAACAATTGCAAGTTTTTTTTAATGAACATATAATTTAACATCATCTAAAATTTTGCTCGCAAATTCTTATCTATATATTTTTTAAATTAAATCACGATTATTTTCCCCTCACTCGTGTTGCCATATATAGCGTGAACGCTTGAATAGGTGGAATGTAGAATTTTTTCTCCCTTCCAATGGAATAATGAGATGTTCTGTTATGCAAAAGTGTACGGTGAACCCAGTAGGGTGATATCAAGCATCATTTGGCGATAACCGCACGCTCAAAAAAATGAATGGGATGAATAAAAAAATAGTAGGAACCAAAAACAACACAAAAAAGTCGCTTTAGAAAACAATGCCTTATTGAAGTCGAACACTTATGATCCTTATAAAAAATTCCTTATTAGAAAATTTTCGAGGAAACAAGAAAAATATATGTGGATACAAAGAGCAGTAGTGCCATTCCACACGACTATGTTTTTTATTACAAACTGATGGAGCCCTCCATAAGACCAGCCTTGATAGATGGACAGACTGGTGGCTTGACATCTACTCTGTCGTTATTTTACGTGCATGCTAACTTTTAGTCCAATTAGGAACCAGAATTTCCATGGAAAGACTGACCAAAGACATCGAGAAAGCTCTATATAAAGAGGGGTGAACTTGTATGCCATGTCCAAAGCATTCTGAAAATAAAACTCTTTTACTGGATTAACCATGGCAAGCCAGAGTGTTATTTCCATGGCTGCCATTGCATTACTCCTTGGAGTCCTCGTAGCATTCCCAACAAGTACTCTCTCTCTATCTCTCTCTCTCTATCTCTCTCGTGCCCAAACATGAGCATTTGTGGATTGAAAATTTATTTTTCATGTCCTGGTCCCAGATAAAATCAAGCTAACCTTGGGGCTGTTAATTAGGTTTGGCTTGGTCATTTAATGAAGGGGGTATAGTTTGGCTTAATCTCGACTTGGGCTTCGTTACTTTATACTTTGCTTATGAAATAATATTTGAATCCATTGTTGTCCAAAATTTCACAAGTTGGCTTTTAATTGAGTGCACCCATTTATTAGCCTTATTCGACTTTGATTTATTTTTTTTTTTTTTTTTTTGGATATAAGACTTATTTTTCACGTGAACAAGATTGAAAGGAGCCGTTTTTTTGGTAGACCTAGTTGATTACCAAGGCTATTGTAGTATGCTCATTTATTAGACTAATATCTACAAGCTATTTGATAGTTCAGGTCTGCAAAACAATGGCTCGACTGAAGGAACCTTGGTCTGTGATGCGGAAAATTGTTCATGAATTGATAGTTTCTTTTGCTGCGACTAGTTTGATGAAATGGTTTTCTACCTTTGTGGAAGGCCTTAGTTTATGGCTCAACGTGAAAGACGGAATACTTAACCGCAGACAATTAGGAGTGGTCCTAGAAGTAGGATGGGGACTGGATGTGACTTTAATTAGCGAGATCTTAGAACTCCACGAGTCACCTCCGTTGGTGGATCTGGCTGGAAATGTAAAGCCTAGCTAAAATTAAATAAGTTCTTGTCCGAACCCTGCCGACAATAACGGTCAGTCCACCTTGCACCTCCTTGCCTCACCGAGGTTTAAAATAAATTCCACAATCCTCATCCCAGTGCACGCTCATAGGGAGATTACTGGTATCAATGATAAAATCTTAAATGGTATCTTTTATCTAGCCATCATTAATGTGTTCTCTTTGGTAGAAATAGCCATTATTGTATTATATTGATTGTATATAATTGAAGTGATGGACGTTGCCGTTGCATAAAATTTATAAAACCACTATCTTGTTATTATCTTTTATAAAAGCCGTTATGATAATCATTTCTCTATTGTAAATAGACCCATCATTTGAATATCTCAAGCTGTTTTAATTTAAGAAACTTGCATATATTTTGACGAATATGCAACTAATTGTACACATGTTATACAAGTTAGACATATTATAACTGCAAGCGATTAATTTCTCTTCATTAAATAATAAAATCGGGAGGTTCTATCTCCTTTCGAATCAGAAACTTATATATGCAATCTGTTTTGATGCGTGTAAGGAGATCATTTGAATTTTGTCGTCCCAAAATGTCTATAAGTAAGAGCAGTACTAATCAACTTGCTCTCTTTCAGTTGTGCAGTCCATTGGTGTTTGTTATGGAAGGCTTGGAGACAACCTACCCCAACCTAGCGATGTGGTGGCTCTCTACAAGTCTAACAACATTGGACAAATGAGAATCTATGATCCGTACTCACCAACTCTCCAAGCACTCAAGGGGTCCAACATTCAACTTATTGTAGACGTCCCTAACGACAATCTCCAAAGTCTGGCGTCTGATGCTTCAGCAGCCAGTTCTTGGGTCCAAAGCAACATACAAGCTTATTCAGATGTTTCATTTCGATACATTGCAGTAGGCAACGAAGTCATTCCAGGAAGTCTAGCCCAGTACGTGCTCCCTGCCATGAAGAACGTTTACTCAGCTCTATCTGCGGCTGGTCTGCAGAACCAAATCAAAGTCTCAACTTCGGTTGCCACGGGGGTCCTTGGGGCTTCATATCCTCCCTCAAATGGTGCATTCTCTTCTGATGCACTAAACACCTTAGGGCCAATAATTCAGTTCTTGAATGACAATGGAGCTCCACTCCTAGTAAATGTGTATCCCTACTTCAGTTACGTCGATAATCAAGGCTCGATCGACATCAATTATGCTTTGTTCACTTCATCGGGGACTGTCGTAAGCGATGGGCAGTACAATTACCAGAACCTCTTTGATGCCATTGTTGATGCAGTTTATGCAGCACTGGAGAAGGCTGGAGGGTCTAATGTGGTGATCGTAGTGTCAGAGAGCGGTTGGCCATCAGCTGGTGGTACTGCAGCAACAGTGGATAATGCGAGGACGTATAATCAGAACTTGATAAATCACGTTGGTCAGGGGACACCAAGGAGATCTGGAAAGGCCTTGGAGACTTACATATTCGCCATGTTCAATGAGAACCAGAAGTCAGCAGGGATAGAGCAAAACTGGGGGCTATTCTACCCAAACGAGCAACCTGTGTACCAAATCAACTTTAGTTAAAGATGAGAGAGTATTATTATATATGACAAAAGTTAGTCATAAATTATATATACATATAATATCATCTGGAATAAATCATCAAAAGGGATGGACAATTTCCTGTTTGCTTGAATAAGGATATGATAATAAAATTTCCTCATGGGACCTGATGGTTGAATAAATGATCATTTTAGTTTCTTGGCATGTTTTCTCAATACTTCTTGATATTAGTATTTACTCTAGAGGGTCGATGACTCTCTATGTCCATCTGTCTTTCTGCCTCCGTTTCAGCTGTGTGTGACACCAGGCCACTTTCGAGAAATTCATTGAATTTTTTTAAAAAAAAATAGAGAAAAAAAATAGAACATACGAACAAGTTAATATATAATATTGTTTAGGCCATGAACAGCTATCATGCATGTTGGACGAACCGCATCCAGCTTAAATTCTAGACCTGAGTAAACTGAATAAAGAAAGGTTCACATTAAGACTGACTGCTTGTAGATGTGGCTGATCATGACCCCAGGCGGTTGAGTAATGGTATGCATGGTTATCAAAGCTAACTAATAATTTGGCAGCCAGTCCCGGCCTCGGACTTCATCTCGGCCTCGGCTACGACCTTCCATCTCAGTTTCAACATTGACCTCGAGCCTAGCTTCGGCCTCGAGCCCCGCCTCGGCCTCGAACCCCCTCGGCCTCGGCATGTCCTCAGCCTCTAGCCTTGGACGCTAAACCAACCCCGAATATGGTTTCACAACAACCTAACAAGCGCCCAGGGCTACCACATTGCCCACTAACCCACTTTTTCTAAGACTATGGACGGTTACCGTTATTTACGGTGCACGTCTAGCAGCAACGCGCCCACCTACTACTCGTGGCGCCGCTTTCGACGGACAACATGATTCAACGGTCGACCATGAAGGGTAAGAGGACCTCCGAACAGATATAAAAACCTTGACTCACAACGAGGAAGGGGATCGAACTCTCATATTGACTCATACCCGAATACTGTTCTTCAGACCACTAACTAGAGCATCGGAGGGTCTCCACCAGAACCACAGGTCCAGGACTTTGTTGCAGGTTTCCATCCAAAGAAGGAGGCTCTGTCAACTCCTGGAAAATCTCTGAGTCTCTCTTCTTACCCGATGCTCTCAGGAAGTGATCTGGCGGCAACAGATTGGCGCGCCAGGTAGGTGGGGCCACAACACAAACTTCCATTCAATGTACCTGCAAACCCATAACTTCTGCAAGGAAGAAGATGTGGTTATGCGTGCACAAGAGGCCTCCACCAGTCAAGCTGGGGGGCACCTCCCGAGGGCTGAGCAGCTGGAGGACGACCTCCCTGCTCCGCCTCCCATGCAGTTGTAGTCCAGCCAATCTGATCGGCTCACTGCACTCACCCAATAGGTTCAGGATCTGATGGCCGTGGTTCGAGGACTGCAGGAGCAGTGCTCAACCACTACGCCATTGTCACCTCAGTACCCTCTGCCCCATGTGGAGGGTCAGGAAACCAACCAGTATCATCGTGGCAGGACCCCTCCGGAGGCGTTCCACCGCACATCCCCGAAATCTTGCCACCGAAAGACCTTCAAACGGCAACGGTCTCCTTCCCATCTTTTTGACCACCTGCCCAAACGGTGTGGTTGGAAGAAACCTAAGCAGGTGCATTCCCTACACCAGCAACCTTCTCTCCATTCATCCTCTGAATCTTCGAAGGGAGATTTAGACAGACGATTGCTCATCGAGCCGAGCGGCGGTTAAACGAGTATCATCAACGACTGGAGGAGCTCAGCCGTAGGATTAGAAACCCTCACAGGGCGAAATATGACCACCACCCCCCACTATCTCGCCGTATTATGGAAGAACCGGTCTTATCCTGGTTTCGTCTACCCGAACTAGACCCATATGACGGCACTGCAGACCTCTTGGATCACTTGGAAAGCTACAAGGTCCTTATGTAGGTCTAGGGGGCAACAGATTCTCTCCTTTGTATTGCCTTTCCAGCTACACTTCGGAAGGTGCACGTGCATGGTATTCCTATTTGCCACCACGTAGTATATCAACTCCTTAGGCAACTTGAGTGATCTTTCCTGGCCCACTTTAATGCGTGCTGAAAGATTCTCCGGATGGTTGATATCCTATTTGCGGTCTAGCAGAGGAGCAGCGAAACCTTGAAGGACTTCGTGGCTCGGTTCAAGGAGGCTGCGCTCGAGGTCTACAATCTTGAGGACTCTGTAGCCACTTTGGCCCTAAAGTGAGGACTTCATCCCTCCCGCTTCGCCTATTCCCTGGACAAGAAGCCTCCTGCCTCCTATGTCGAGTTGCTAAGCCAAGCGCAGAAGTATATCCACATTGACAAAGAAGACTTCTCTAGGAGGGAGGTCGACAAAGGGTCAGGCAAGAAGCCAGCCCATCTGGAGCCTGCAAGAGAGCAGCCAAGAAAGTCTGAGCCGCCTCATCGTCAAGACAACTGACCTCGGGCTTTGGTTCCCAAAGAGCACTTCACCCCTCTCCTTGCCCCAATATCCCACATTTTGTTAGAGATTGAAGGCGAGCCCTATCTTCGACGTCCGCCTCCTATGAGGCCAGGGTCCCCCGCAGCAAAGAGCTTTATTGCCGCTATCATCGGAACTACGGCCACAATACGGAGGACTGTTGCCTACTGAAGAAAGCCATTAAGGAACTCGTTCAGCAGGGCCATCTAGGTAAGTTTGTTCGAAGAGGGAACCCTACTGCTCTAGGCCCGTCGGCACCTTCTGCACCCCAGATCAGCATGGACAACGCTCCGATGGAGAAGATGGTGGCCATGATCTCCTGGGGGCAGGCGACACCTCTAAAAAGGCTGCATGAAGAGGGGTTAGATTTATAATTTTCTTTTCTAAAAGGGATCTAGAGGGGGTGGTTAACAAGAGTGATGACCGCGTCATCATATCTATGACGATAGCAAAGCACCTTGTAAAGAGAATTTTAGTTGATAGTAGGAGCTCAGTTGATATTTTGAGTTACGATGCATTTGTTCGGATGAACTTGTCTCATAGTTCCCTTTGGCCTGTCACCATGCCCTTTACCAGAGATTCTGTAAGGGTCGAGGGAGATCACTCTCCCTGTCATAGCCAAGACGTCACCGTGTCAGAGCACGATTCTCATAACTTTCTAGTAGTTTGGGTCCCACTGGCCTACAACGCCATCCTCGGAGACCCAGTCTAAACCTTTTGGATGTTGTTATCTCCACCAAAAGGTTGCTCATAAGGTTTTCCACCCGCGCATGAGTTGGGAGATGAGGGGGGAGCAAAACCCACCACCGCTCTACTACCATATGGCCCCCAGCCTACAGAGGGCAGTTTTTGCACCAGCACCAGAGCCGCTCGACCTCCAAGACTTGGAGAGGAGAGGGGAGCCGGCCGAGCACCTGCTAACCTTCCCACTGGGGAGGATCCAACGAAAACCATCTAGATCGAAGCCCTGCTTTCAAAGGAGGCGCACGATCGGCTTCTTGCTTTCCTGCGGGCCAACCTAACATCTTGCATGGTCATCGTCCGAAATGCCGGGTGTCCCCGAAGAGGTAATTACCCATCAACTCAATATCAAACCAGGGTGCCGATCCATCTAGCAAAAGAAGAGGAGCTTCGCCCCCGACCGGCAGAAGGCCATTGACGAGGAGGTCCACAAGCTAGTGGCTGCTGGCCACATCCGAGAGGTCCATTACCCTGACTGGCTGGCCCAACATCGTGATGGTTCGCAAGGCTAGTGGAAACTAGAGGATGTGCATGGACTTCACTGATCTCAATAAGGCATGCCCCAAGGATAGCTTCCCGTTGCCTCAGATTGACCAGCTGGTGGATGCCACGTCCGGTCACGAGACCCTTAGCTTCATGAACACCTTCTCAGGATACAACCATATCAAGATGGATCCGGCGAACGAGGAAGCTACTTCATTTGTGACCGAGAAGGGGATATACTACTACAAGGTGATGTCGTTCGGATTGAAGAACACGGGGTCACTTACTAAAGGCTGATGAATAAGGTCTTTGAAGACCAGATCGGGCACAACACGGAGGTTTACGTGAACGATATGCTAACCAAAAGTATTCGTACCACTGACCATATTGCCGACCTTGCGGAGACCTTCGACAATCTCCGCTGGTACCGGATGAGGCTTAACCCTTGCAAGTGCACCTTCGGAGTCACGATGGGCAAATTCATGGGCTTTATGGTGATGCAGCATGGGATCAAGGTAAACCCTGATAAGATCCAAGCCATTCTGGATATGAGGCCCCCGGTTAACAAGAAAGAGGTGCAGCGCTTGACTAGAAGGGTGGCAGCCTTGAGCCATTTCTTGTCCAAGTCCGCGGCGAGGTGTCTACCTTTCTTTAAGGCACTGCGTAAAGTCCTTGGCTTCGAATGGACGAAGGAGTGCTAGAAATCCTTCGAGGAGTTAAAGGAGTTCTTATCCACTCCACCATTGCTGTCCAAGCCAAGGGGTGGGGAGGAGCTCTTTCTGTACCTCGCGGCCTCCCCTGAGGCTGTCAGCTCCGTGCTTGTTCGCATGGACACCGATGCAACATAGAAGCTAGTTTACTACACCATTAAGGTGCTTCATGATGCAGAGACTAGATATTCCAAAATCGAGAAGATTATCTTTGCCCTGATTGTCTCCGCCCAGTGCTTTAGGTCCTACTTCCAAGCTCACCCAATCATGGTGGTCACGGATCAACCTCTCAAGGAAATTCTCTCTCATCATGATACCTCAGGCCGACTAGCAAAGTGGGTACTCAAGCTGGGGAAGTTTGACCTATCGTTTTGACCCAGTTCGGCCATGAAGTCCCAGATCTTAGTAGATTTCCTAGTCAAGTGCACCTGGACAAAGGAGCAGCCGAAGGAGCCCCATGCAAACCCCTCGGATGCTGCAATCAAGGGAAGTGTGGAGGACTGGATTCTTCATATGGACGAGGCATCAAATTCTCAAGAAAGAGGAGCAAGCCTCATCCTAGCAAGTCCGGATGGTGTTGTGACCGAGTACGCCCTCCGTTTCCTTTTCTCGACCACAAACAACTAGGCTGAGTATGAAGCCTTACTATTAGGGATTAGACTGGCACGGGAGCTCAGGGTGAAATGCCTTAGAGTCTTTACCAATTTTCAGCTCATCTCCAGTCAAATCAAGGGGGGGGAGTACGAGGCTTGAGATCCTACTATGTCTCGTTATTTGAGTATGGTGCAGTCACAAGCCTCTCCCTTTGCTAACTTCAATGTCAATTACATTCCCCGAGGGGAGAACGCCAGAGCTGATCCTTTGTCCTGATTAGCCACTTCGGCCGATGGGACCTTGAGGAGAACCTATATGGAGCATCTGGAAGCCCCAAGCATTGATATGGTAGAGGAATCCATGCCAATCCATCAGGATCCTTTCTGGACGGATGTTATATCCAATACTTCACTACTAGCACCCTCCCAGTCGATCCCGCTAAAGCCAAGCTATTCAAGTGGCGAGTACTCAAGTTCCTGATGCTCGACGGATAATTGTACTGAAGATCCTTCTCTTACCCTCTCCTCAAATGCATCGGTCCCGTAGACACTAACTACATCCTCTATGAGATCTATGAGGGTATTTGCAAAAACCACTTGTGGGGTAGAGCGTTATCACATAAAGCCCTTCGCCAAGGCTACTACTGGCCTACCATGCAGGGAAACGTGGTTGAGTTGGTCCGAAAGTATGACAGCTGCCAGCGACACGCCAACATTCAATGGCTGCCAACCTCTTAGCTAAGCCCCCTGTCGGCTCCATGGCCCTTCGTCCAGTGGGGGATGGATATTTTAGAACCATTCCCTCCAGCCTCTGGTCAGTGAAAGTTTCTGCTTGTTGTCATCGACCATTTCACTAAGTAGGTAGAGGCTGAAGCACTTGCCAAAATCATCGAAGCCAAGGTGAGGAACTTCTTTTGGAAGTCTGTTATCTGTTGGTTCGGACTACCCCATACCCTTGTTACCGACAATGATCGACAGTTCGATAATGCTCCTTTCAGAGAGTTTTGTGTCGAATTGGGCATATGTCAGAGGTTCACTTCTGTCGGTCATCCGCAATCAAACAGAGCGGTTGAAGTGACAAATCAGATTATCCTTCAAGGGCTTAGGACACGTCTAGATGATTTCAATGGTAGATTGGTGGAGGAGCTCCCGAACGTTCTGTGGGCATATCACATGACACCCTGAACCCCCATGGGAGAAACTCCTTTCAACCTTGTGTTTGGGTCGGAGGTAGTCATTTCGGTGGAGATTGGCATCCTTAGTCCCCAGATACAATCGTATGATGAGGGGGACAATCCCAACCAGTTGAGAGCCAACCTTGACCTCGTTGAAGAAGTCCACGATCAAGCACGACTCAAAATGGCTTCCTATCGACAAAGAATTGCAAGGTACTACAATGCCCGAGTTCACCCTAGAACCTTCCTCCCTAGGGACCTGGTCCTTAAACGAGCCGAAGTCTCCAAACCATGGAGGGAGGGAAGATGTCGCCCAATTGAGAAGGACCTTATTGAATCACCGATGTACTTCATCACGGAGCATACCAGATCGAAGGACTGGATGGGAAGCCTCTCCCTCGCACCTGGAACACGGATAAGCTCCGTCGGTATTATTAGTAAAGTGTAATTGATATCATGAGCTTGAGCATGTTTACTAGAATAATATTTACTTTTTCACTAACGAAGCGTCTTCAAACAATTTTCTCCAGCTCAAGCTCGACTCAGTGTTGGCACACAAGCCCGACTCAACATCGGAACTCAAGCCCAACTCCAGCGTTGGCACCCAAGCCCGACTCAGCATCGGCACCCAAGCCCGACTCTACTTTTTCACTAATGAAGCGTCTTCAAGCAATTTTCTTCAGCTCAAGCCCGACTCAGCTTTGGCACCCAAGCCCAACTCAGCATCGGCACTCAAGCCCGACTCCAACGTCGGCACTCAAGCTCGACTCCGCATCGGAAGTCAAGCCCGACTCTGCATCGGCACCCAAGCCTGACTCAGCGTCGACACTCCTGACTCCACGTTGGCACTTGAGCTCGACTCAGCGTCGGCAGTCAAGCCCGACTCCGCGTCAGCACTCAAGCCCAACTCAGTGTTGGTACCCAAGCTCGACTCAGCATCAGCACTCAAACCCGACCCAGTGTCGGCATTGAAGCCCGACCTCGCGTCAACACCCCAGCCCGGCTTCACGCTGGCCCTCAAGCATGAGGTTGGATCAGCACTTATTCAGACTTTCGTTTTGGTCCCAACTTCAGCCTTAAGTCAACTTCGGTTTTCGACTTATCCCACGTCTTGACTTCGGCCACGACATCTACAAGTATCGACTCTCAACTATGGTTCCGAGTCTCGGCAACAGCCTGGGTTTCTATCCTAGCTTCTGCCTCACCTAACCCTAGCTACAGTTTCGGTTCCTAGCTTGGATCTACACTCTCGACCCCAACCCCCATTCTAGAATGAGCATCTTGGCTATTACAAAAGCAAGTTAACACAGCAAATTCCAAAGACCTTAAAAGTGTATTTTCATTAATGGCAAAAAAGGGTTTACAAAATTGCCAATCCACTTAGACTTCCTTACAATGATAAAAGCAAAAAGAGAAGTGTTCACGGCTCGGCCGATGCTGGGCTACTGTCGGGGGAATGATTCTTCATGGGTGCTTCCTCCGTAGCCTCATCCGGATCCAAGTTGTCTAGATCATTAAGATTGTGAACTCTTCTCACCTTATCCTTACAATCTTGGAAGCCGATGTTGTATGCAAAGGCCAGCCTTGGCCAGCCCTTCGCCAAATCTGGCAGATTGTCAGAAGTTTTCTACCACCTCGGTGGCCCTAGTCTCTACCGCTGCCACCGCCACCTTCATTTTGGCCACTTGTGTTTCGGAGTGACAAGCTATCTCCTCGATGTTTTTTGCCTGCTCCTTGGCTACGCCTGCTTGGATGTTGGCGGACTCCATGCTACTCTGGCACACCAACAGGTCCAACTTTATTGTTTATTATCCTCCTCGGCGGCCTGTGCCACCTCTAAAGCCCTCTCGGCCCTTTCTTTTTGGGCCTGGCCCTCGGCTTGGGCCACCTCGAAGGCCTTCTCAGCCCTCTCTGCCCGGGCCTGCTCTCCGACCTTCTCGGCTAGGGTGGCCTCCAGAGCCATCTCGGCCTCTTCTACTTGGACTTGGGCCTGGTGGACTTCTCCCTGTGAGTGACGAAGATCGGCCTTGGATTGGGAAAGGGCGCTCTTCACGGAGGCCAAAGAATTCACCGCCTGCACGAAAGTCACTGTCAGGGAGAGAGAGAGAGAGGAAAGTTCCTAAACAAGGGAATTTTGAAGGCGAAGTACTTACCCATAGATGAGCTACAAAAGCCTCTCGAAAGAAGGAGGAGGTCCCCTGCTCTTAAAGAGACCTTTGGAGCTCGGGCATGCACACTTGTGCCATCATCCGCTCCGCCCAGCGCCCCTCGCACTCGAGGATGGATTTGAAGGAGGTGGTGATGGCCTCATCCTCGGTGGCTTAGGCAGGCCCTGAAGCCGATGGCGTAGCGTCGGTGGCCGATGGCATCCCCTCCGTCTGCTCCGTTACTTGGGGGGGCTCTTCGGTCACTGTCTCTTCTACTTGTAGAGCAGCCTTCGGAGCCAAGTCTGTGGCCGGCTCGGTCATCCCCACTTCTAGGATAGTCGGTGATGGTGATGGCAGTACTCCAGCCCCTGGCCTCTCCAGGGGCGTGTCGGCTGTGAGTCAATGTCTGCCTCCCTCTCTATTTGGGGCCTGCGGGTGAGTGGGGTTGGGGATCGGTATCGTGCCGGTGATGGCGACCGAGGCCTCTTCCTTGGCTCCTCAACCTCTCTAGTCTTTCTTTGGCCCTTTCGGCCTCGGTCTTCTTTCTGGCCGCCTTGGCTACGGCCCTTTTTTCGGCGGAGGCTCTGTCTGCCCTAGCACTTCTTTCGTCGGCTGCAGCCCTTCTTACCACCACAATCGGTGGTAACATATCTGCACATGTCAAAAGGACTTGTTAAACAAATAAAATAAAGAAGAGGGAGAAAAGAAGGGGTGAGTGAATCATGGCTGCTCACCACCAGATGGAATGAGGCCGATGAGCTGAAGATTCTCCTTGGTCAAAAGCTGGTTGCATCAAGGGATATCGGCAGTCAAAAGTTGCCCGAATGCCACTTGGTCCCTCGGAAGTATGGAAGAGTCTTTGTTCGGGTCGGTATTTGGCGTCCCCAGACTCCTCTCACCCCCTCGATATTGGCAAAGAAGAACCTATCTTTCCACCCCTTAACGGATGTAGGAATGTATAGCTTAAGGGCCCTGGTGGGTCTAGGGGCAAAGGACCACCACCCCGCTTGCTTGCGGAGGGTGTAGAGAAGCTACGGAAGAGGGAAATCCTAGCTTATATCTCGTGGAAGTGACAAAGCACTAAAAAGCCAATAATAGTTTGAATGGAATTCGAGACTAGTTGTGCTGGCGCTAGGGAGTATCTGTCTATGAGGTTGAGGATGAAGGGATGAAGGGGTAGCCGAAGCCCAGCTTTGAAGAAGGCTTTGTACAAGGCAACTCTCTCGGGATGGGAGTGTTGTCCAGATGTAGTAACCCAAGAGGGGGGTGAATTGGGTTATTAAAAAATTTAATAGCTATGCAGATATATGTGCTTTCAACCCTAATTTGATTTGTAGCAATGAAGTGGAGTGCACAGAATAATATCAACAAAAAATAAGCAATCACAAATATACAGAAGTTTATAGTGGTTCGGTGCCAAACTCAGCACCTACATCCACTCCCCAAAACCTTTGGGAATTCCACTAATCGTATCACAACGATTACAACCTCTAGCTAAACCAGGCTAGCCCTCTTATTTATACGGCACAAGGCAGCCAAAAATATCCTTAGCCAAACCAGGCTAGTCCTCTTGTTTTATGGCACAAGGAAGCCAAAAACCCCTAGCCAAACCTCGGCTAGTCCTCTTGTTTAAATGGCACAAGGAGGCCAATAACAAACCAGGGTTCACTAACCCTTTTACAAGATAATCAGAGTATGTAAAGGAGAAGCTCCTACAAAGAGCAAATATTCAGAATATACTTTACAACTTTTTGAAGCAATAAACTTAGCAATAAATGAACTAGGTTGAAGCAACTGAAGTCTTGAATGCTTGAAAAGCTTCAATGATTCGGACGACCTTTCGGAGCAAGGAATGGACTTGAATGCACAACAATCACTCAACAAATATTCAATGAAGGCTCTTTTCTTGGATTTTTCTCTCTTTAAAATTTCCTTTTCAAAAATCGTCAAGGTGCTTCTAATCCCAGCTATTTATAACCATCTAACAAGAAAATATTCGTTAGATACATAAGAAATAAATGGAAATAATAATGGAAAGAAAATATAACCGTTAAACATGTTTCCCTTAAGCATTGAATGCAGATCTCCATTTGAGGAAGGATGAGCACTGTAAAATTCAAAAATCAAAAGTTAAATATAGCTTGAAATAGCAATAGAGAGAGTAAGAGAGAAAGAACACTCATAAAAGCTTAGGCGGCGGTGGATTGAAAAAGAAAGCTCCAGGTAGCTGAGGATATGAATGCATCGTCCAAGAGTAAAGCAACAAACCCCAGCTAGCTAATCAGTTAGCTAACCAGAGAGACCAAAGACAAATAAGACATCCACAG
>UESW01003908.1:729458-850456 GCA_900491605.1 Calamus simplicifolius | reverse complement strand
GGCACAAGGAGGCCAATAACAAACCAGGGTTCACTAACCCTTTTACAAGATAATCAGAGTATGTAAAGGAGAAGCTCCTACAAAGAGCAAATATTCAGAATATACTTTACAACTTTTTGAAGCAATAAACTTAGCAATAAATGAACTAGGTTGAAGCAGCTGAAGTCTTGAATGCTTGAAAAGCTTCAATGATTCGGACGACCTTTCGGAGCAAGGAATGGACTTGAATGCATAGCAATCACTCAACAAATATTCAATGAAGGCTCTTTTCTTGGATTTTTCTCTCTTTAAATTTTTTTTTTTTCAAAAAATCGTCAAGGTGTGCTTCTAATCCCAGTTATTTATAACCATCTAACAAGAAAATATCCGTTAGATACATAAGAAATAAATGAAAATAATAATGGAAAGAAAATATAACCGTTAAACATGTTTCCCTTAAGCATTGAATGCAGATCTCCATTTGAGGAAGGATGAGCACTGTAAAAATTCAAAAATCAAAAGTTAAATATAGCTTGAAATAGCAATAGAGAGAGAGTAAGAGAGAAAGAACACTCATAAAAGCTTAGGCGGCGGTGGATTGAAAAGGAAAGAGCTCCAGCTAGCTAACAAACTAACTCACCAGCTAGCTAAAAAAGGAGGACGTTCGGCGAGGCACCTAGACAAGTTTCTTAGTTAGCTGAAAGAGCTCCAGCTAGCTAACAAACTAACTCACCAGCTAGCTAAAGAAGTAGGACGTTCGGTCCAAACACTGTGAAACTTTCCCAGCTAGCTGAAAGTCGTGCCAGTTAGCTAAATAGAATAACAAGCTAGCTAACCAGTTAACTCCAAGGCTAATAATCATATTCAAAGCAAATTAAATGAAGTACTTTCTTACCGGTCGATTTTGCATGAAGATACTTACTTCCAAGGCTACCGAACTTCCCTGTATCAATCTTAGAATTGCTTAATTTATTTTGTAATCATTAAAATCAATCTGGGGTCAACAGGGAGGAAGTCACCCTATCTTTGGGAGCAGGGCGGAATAGATGCATATCGGTGGGGAGGCTGTATTTGGCCTTAAGGTTTACTATGTCTTGGGTAGTCATGATGGAGGCAGTCCACCAAGGGAACTCCCTCGCGGTGGAAGATGGGCCAGCGACGGCCGGACGGACGGCGCCGGATTGGGGCCCGACTGGCGGCCGAACGAGTGTTGGTTGGGGATCATTCGGTAGCTCGCCGCTGTTCCAATGGGATTCTATCAGGGGAGGAAGACGACCAGCTGGGCGCTGGAGAAGAAGAAGGCTGTGAAAGATTGGGGAATAACCCCCAGAATCGGAGATTGAATAGGAAAGAGAAGAAGAAACAATGGGAACTAAGATGGACTAACCTGAAGGATATGGGAACTTGGAATCAGGGACGAAGAGCTCGGGAAGCAGAAGAAGATAAACGGGCACTCGAGCAGGGTCAGGAGGAGGAAGAAGGAAGCAAAGGCAGTTGAAGCGGCTCAAGTTAGGGACAACTCCTTTTATAGCCTCGTCGTTTCAAATTGTCCCGCCTGATTGATTTGATTTGGCCACGTGCCCACTTGCCATTGGAGATCATTTCGGCAACCACCCGATGTGCAGAATGCGAGGGGCACAACCATTGATGGGACAGCGGTGACCTCACCGTAATGATGGTGCCCGCCTTTTCGCAGCTCCATACCCGAGGGGGATTCCCCTTTGATCTCAACGGTCAGAACGAACGAGGCGGTGGCGTTGCAGCATCCAATGCCTCATCTATGGCCTTTAGGGAGGTGTCCTCTTAGTAGCCGCTGGCGCATGAGGCTCAGCCACCAGGCGATATATAACGCCCCTTTCGCTGGTGATTATACGCCCATCTATCTCAGGGGCAGAGGGGCATCTGATATGGCTGATCATGCCCACAGACGATTGAGTAACGGTCTGCATGGTTATCGAGCCAAATAATAATTTGGCAGCTAGTCTCGGCCTCAACCTCGGCCTCAGACTTCACCTCAGCCTCGACCTCGGCCGCGGACTTCCATCTCAGTTTCAACATTGGCCTCGAGCCTAGCCTCGGCCTTGGCCTCGAGCCCTGCCTCAACCTCGAGCCCCGACTTGGCCTCGGCATATCCTTAGCCTCTAGCCTTGGCCACTAAACCAACCCCGAATATGGTTCCCAACAACCTAACAAGTGCCTAGGGCTACCACGTTGCCCACTAACCCACTTTTTCTAAGACTACGGACGGTTACCGTTATTTATGGTGTACTTCTAGTAGCAATGTGCCCACCTACTACTCGTGGTGCCGCTTTCGATGGACAACGTGATTCAACGGTCGACCACGAAGGGTAAGAGGGACCTCCGAACAGGTATAAAAACCATGACTCACAACGAGGAAGGAGATCGAACTCTCATACTGACTCATACCCGAATACAGTTCTCTAGACACTAACTAGAATTTCGGAGGGTTTCCGCCGGAACCACCAGTCCGGAACTTTGCTGCAGGTTTCCATCCAAAGAAGGAGGCTCTATCAACTCCCGAATGATCTCCGAGTCTCTCTTCTTACCAGGTGCTCTCAGAAAGTGATCTGGCTGCAACACTTGTATATATATGTCCAGTAAGAACGTAACATGGCAATTATAAATTTTTAACTTACAACTTAATTTATGAACTATTAATTATTAAATATCCAGGCTCAAATATTTATCCTGGCACTTGATTAATCGAGCAAACGGTGAGGAAACTGCTGCACAATCCAAGGGGTGCACTACTATAGGCTGGACAGCTCCAGGACCACTTGGGAAGGGGAAGAAGATAACAAGAAGACGTTGGAATAAAGAAGACAACAAACAAAATAGGAACACACCATCCAAGCAAGAGTTCTGGGCCCAACACACTGTATGCAATGATAGCCGATCATCCTATGGGATGATCATGCGATTATCTTATTTAATTGCACTAAGATAATCTTATGTGATCATGATCCAAATTGATCTTAACTAAAATTTATAAATAAAAATATTTATACTCCTTGTCAGTAATCTATACATTATAATAATAATAAGAATAATTAATATTAATTTATATATAATAATAATAATAATTTATATATAACGTAATATATAAAATTAATATATTATAATAATAATCATTTATTATTAATATAATATATGAGATATAATATATGATATTATTATATTATACTATACTATATTATAATTTATCTTTTATAATGTAGTATAATAATATTAGTTTATATTGTAATATATGATATAAATATATATCTTATATGACATTATATTTATATATTATAGCAATTGTAATATAATATAATAGAATAATTTTAGTAATCTTAATTTTTATGGTATATCAAATATGGTAATGTTAAATATTCATGGTCCTTGGTCATTATGAATACCATATCAAATATATGATTTTTTTATCATAGAGATCAAATTATCTTGGGATTAGGATCACTAGAGATCTAAGATCATCAAGATGATTCTAAAATACCCACTAAACACTCCTTATGGGTATCCAAAGCTTACCCATATAAAGACAAATTTATCATGCCCAACTCAAGGGGTAATTAAGAAACCCCATGGAACCAAGACCATTCAAGTTAGTCACATGTAATGGTGTGAGTACAAAGAAAAGTAGGTCCATTCCCCACGGAACAGGGATTCAATTGAAAATAATCACAGGACTCGTCCTGACTTCAGAAAAAGGGACTGGTTCTGATAGATAGAAGGGTTGGACGGACCCAACTACAAAATAATTTTACTGTAGCAACTCTTTTTTTTCGACGCTAGGGGTGAGCGTCGAAAATTACCGCAGCCTTTCACGCTTGTTGAAAATCCCAACGATCTCCTCTGTGCCCTAGACCTCCCCAATCTCCGCTCTGCGGACCCCCTAATCTCACAATCTCGGCTCTGTCTTAAGCCTCCACAATCTCCGTTCTGCCCACCCCGATCTCACGATCTTCGCTCTCTGTTGTAGACCTCCCCGATCTCCTCTCTGCCCCCGATCTCACAATCTTCGCTCTCTGCTGTAGACCTCCCCGATCTCCTCTCTGCCCCCGATCTCATGATCTCCGCTCTGCCCTAGACTTTTCTATCGAAGCAATCGAGGAAAAGTCGGGGAGGAAGAGATGGGAGGAGATCGGAAGGTCGGGGTGGCGATGGACTTCTCTAAGAACAGCAAGAGGGCGCTCGGGTGGGCCATCAACAACCTCCTCGACCACGGCGACACCCTCATCGTCCTCCATGTCATGCACCCCACGGGCGACGAGGCCAAGAATGCCCTCTAGTCCCAGTACGGTTCCGTATATTCCCTCTTCTCCTCCCCTTTCTTTAAACTTCATTTTGATCTCTATTTCCGTACGTTTGCTAGCTCTGATTCCGCTGATGGAGTTGAGGGAGATGGAGGCGATGAAGAAGCAGTACAATCTGGTATCCGATATTCGACATCGAGGTCCTCGACATGCTCGACACTGCGTCCCGATAGAAGGAGGTCCCATCAATTATTCTCCCTTCTTAATTCCAAAATAATATTGGTGATGTTTTAATTTGATTCGCTTCTCCCTCTTTTCCAAAATTATTCAACAACGTTAGGAAATGATCATGGTGAAGTGTTGTACTGGGGCGATGCAAAGGAGATGTTGTGCCAGCCAAGGAAGATCTGAAGCTGGACTCGCTGGTCATGGGCAGCAGGGGTCTTAGCCTGCTCTAGAGGTACACGCATTTCATCATATACCTTACTGTTGCTTCTCCTCCTGCCTCCAGTCCTGATCCTATCCTGATAAATGCACTGCAAATTCCTAGGTTTTGATGGGAAATAGGGATATCTAAAGACCCATTTGGCCCCTGGATCACTGGCTTTGGTTCTCCTGGCTGCTAGGTGCTAATCACCTCATTTTGGCAAGTAATTTCTATTTTTCTCTCAGGAGTCAAGGATGTTATTACATAGATGTCTTCCTTCTATTTCCATGCTATTACTTTTTACTTTTGTTTAAGTATTCATATGTTATGGCTGCTCGATAGGAGAGTGTTCTTTTTTATGTCCCACTGAGAGAAGCTTTGGTGATGGTTTCAGCGGTTTGACGAAAGCTATGGCATCCAAATGCAAGAGGTGAAAGGCCCCGAGCCTTTGCTGGAGGAAATGAGATCCAGTAAAATGTCGAGGCATACGCACTCCAAGAGGTAGCTGATCTATAAAAGTCTGTGTCTACTTATTTTTCTTTCTTTTTGTTGCCTCTGGCTCTTAAAGGAATCCAAAGATTTTTGGGATAGTGCAAGTTGGGTTATTTCGGCTGGAAAATAGTGGAAGTGGTCGCTAGACTTTCAGATTCTGCATTCACTTCTTTGTTCACCCTGGCTAGTAATTGTTGTTTTGTAATGACAGTGATTCTGAATGGAGTGTTGGAAAGATAAATTGGATTCTTCACCCAAAGCCATCCATCACATCAAACTGGTAAAAATCTTGTGACCTTTTCCTCCAGTTTATCATTTCTAATCTAAAATGCTAGGTTTTGTTGGCTTATATATGCTGAGGATTCTAATACCCAATTTTAGTGATGCTGATTATAATGGTGTGAAGCTTTTATGATCTTAGAATTTTAGGTGAAAATTTTGCTTATTTTTCCTATGTTTGTGGGTTTTGGTTTCTGAGGAACTTTTATGTCATATGTTGACAAGAAAAGATGGTAAGGTTTTATTTGATCAGATTAGGAGTGAATTTATCTCTCTGTAATCGGTTTAGTTTTGTTCAGTAGGAGAGATAATATGTTTTTATTTGTTTCATTTGGATTTTAGGGGAAGGGGACTACCAAGGAAGATTTCAACGTAAAGAAGAAACCACTGCCTGATGCTGAGATTGAGAACTCTTTGAAACAGGAGGTATGAAATGGAACTTGTTCCTCTCTGAAGTAAGAATACTGGGAATTTATTTTGCTTAGGACTGTGACTGATGAAGCATAAAAAAATACAATGAGCTTGTAGTTATGGTGTGGAATATACTACTATTAGATATTGAATATTGTTTTTCAATCTATTTCCTTCATGATTTGGAACTTTAAGATTCTTAATAGGCAAATTTTAGCAGCATCAGTACTGCACAAGATCAAGGTCGGCATCCTCCTATCTGAAATTGATATCCTTATGAACTAATCATTTAAAGTCGGCAAATGATGTACCTTTGATCTATGGAACTGATGAACAAAAAATATATTCACGGGGCTCTGTAACAAAAATACAATTTGGAGAGGGTAAGACATGACATTACAAACTAGTAAACTGTAAATATTTTGGAGCAGAGGAAATTCTCTGGTTCGAATACTTGTGCTGTTGTTTGGTTAGTTGTTAGTGAATTGATTATAGTGTTTGTGGAAGTTAAAAGAGATACAACAGGCAAAGTCAGCTAAACTTGAACATATTAGGGTGTTGGGTCTTGTTGTGGTTCTCATTGCATGGTATCAGGTTATGATAATCGCATGACCAGCTGCAATTAAATAAGCTGTGCATGGTCTTCGAAGACTATGTTATTACAAATTAATATACATGTGCATCTGTGATACGCCAGTGTGATGGCCAGCCTCGTGCCTCGCTCTGCTACAAATTCAGATAATGTACTAATTGCGGAGGAAGTGATTTGAGGATCGGTTGGTCAATTTGGGCACATGCAATATTGTCCAAGGAACCCATGCATGTGTTCAATGGTCCATGAAGAGGAGGGCAAGACCTTAATGAACATGGACCAGTTGTACACCATTTTGAAAAGCTTATGGTAACTCCAAAAGTTTGTCCTAGAAAGAAAGAAGACAAGTAGGCTTACCTAGATATATAGAGGTTCAACTGAGTTTGTTGAGTAAGGAGCATCAACTTAGTTTTTCTAGGCCAGTTGTTTTGATAAT
Source organism: Calamus simplicifolius (assembly GCA_900491605.1). Taxonomy (NCBI): domain Eukaryota; kingdom Viridiplantae; phylum Streptophyta; class Magnoliopsida; order Arecales; family Arecaceae; genus Calamus; species Calamus simplicifolius. The sequence goes on along the minus strand of UESW01003908.1, from coordinate 843,566 downwards.
AGTTAAGTTTTTATAGGCCAGTTGTTTTTCTAGGCCAATTTGTCCCGATGATGTTTAAACTTACATTGCAAGGATTGTTCCTCCAATGTTGCCTAATTCTTGGGTAAGATTTTAAAGAGAGAATGTTTGATGCTGAAATGTATTGTTTCCTAAATCATGAATTAAAATGAAAGTCATATTAAAAGACAATAAATTTTGAGTTATAATATTGCATGCAAAATAATGTACCTATGAGAGCAGTTTTATTAGTATTGTAGTTTTTATTTGGACATATATGGTATCACAATGTAGCAGATATCTTTGGAATCACCTTACTCTTTATTGCCTTTTGTTGTTTGATAGTGTTAAGGCATAAAAATGTTGGCCTATAACCCTTTGTTAAACTTACCTATCTAAATGTCTAAATTTGTTCACTCTTATGCAGGCGCCATGGTTGGTACAATCAGTACTGAACTTTAATTTCAGGATGGAAGTAATGGAGTGTTCGAGTCCTGGATGCTTAAGCTGTGCTTGTGTCAGTAGGTGATTCCAGCACTTGGGAAGGGATTTTATAAGCTCATGTAATAACCTTAAAACCATATGTATTGACTAGAGAATTTCATAGCCTAATTTGTACAGTAAACTCAGTTTTACGTTTAAAAATATTGCTGGGCTAAAATGGGCTTTCAAACCATATCATTACATTATCTCAAGTCTGTATAATTTTTATTTCATTGTGGTTAGTGTAACTTCTATTTGAGTCTTAAAAGTTGATTGTGATGGGTTGCTGCAATTGACCGTCAGCTTTTAAAATGAGTTTCAATCTTCATCCTTTCTTTTTCACTTTCTTTAAACAAACCTTCATGGCTCCATGGTCTGACTTTATTTATTAGCATTGGATAAAAAGTTTATGATTTATTTATTTTATCAAAAGCTGTTGATGTTTGCACCCCAATTGGTTCACAATTTCGGTCTAGAATTTGAACCGGGTTCTATCAAGTCCGCAGACGCAAATGAAATGACGTCATGGATTGACCGACTGTTCAATTCCACTTTGACCTTTCCACGTAAGATGAGATGCACCGATTGTTTGATTTCATTTCCACGAGGTGAGATGCACCGCGCATTTGACAGCAGCGGGGACATTTTTAACTTCGTGGTTGTTTATGCTTTTGATAGCGTCAAAAAGTTAAAGAAGTTCTGACGCTTTTTGATAGCGTCGACAAGTTAAAGAAGTTCTGACGCTTTTAATAAGCGTCGAGTAAACCTTTTTCCACCCTCGTTATACCGACGCTTTTAAAAGCGTCGGGATCTTTTTTATCCAATGCTTCTCAACATCGAGAAAACTTTTTTTAGCGTTGTTATATAAAAAATTGTTGTAGTTAACTATCCATGCCGGTCCGATCAGGGCACTCGTTTTTTCAATGGAAAACTAAACCAAACGGCTTGGACCTGGACCCCGAGGCTGCATAAAAGGAGGTGAAGACACCGACATGCTTGGCATCGCTGAAGTATTCTGATGGTAAATCTGTCAAGAGCTATGACAAACCTCACAACGGTTACAATGGCTACTACTGCGTTGCTCCTCGGAGTCTTTATACCTATCCCAACAGGTTATCTCTTTATCTCTCTCCTCTGTCTGCGTTCCTAGTAGGTTGATATTTGTCCTGTGATTTAAAACTGGCTTTGTTTCAGGTGTTCAAACCATTGGTGTTTGTTACGGAATGCTCGGGAATAACCTACCCCAAAGCAGTGAGGTAGTGGCAATCTACAAATCTAAGAGGATTGGACAAATGAGGATCTATGGTCCCGACCGAGGTGCACTCCAAGCCCTTAGGGGATCCAACATTCAACTCATCCTAGATGTCCCCACAGAAGATCTCCAAAGATTAGCCTCTGATTCTTCAGCAGCAAACAGTTGGGTCCAAACCAACATAAAATCCTATTTACCAGATGTTTCATTTCGATATATGCTGTTGGCAATGAAGTGATCCCTGGAAATCTTGCCCAGTATGTGCTCCCTGCCATGAAGAACATCCAGTCTGCGCTGTCTGCCAGTGGCCTACAAAACGAAATTGAAGTCTCCACTTCAGTTTCTCAAGGGGTCCTTGGGAAGTCATATCCTCCTTCAGCTGGTGTATTCTCTTCTGATGCGTCAAGGTACTTAGGATCAATAGTTAATTTTTTGGCTAGCAATGGTTCCCCACTTCTAGTGAATGTGTATCCCTACTTCAGTTATATTGGTGACATGAAAAATATCAAGATCGAGTATGCCTTGTTTACTTCACAAGGAATGGTTGTACACGATCCGCCATTTGACTATCAGAACCTCTTTGATGCCATAGTCGATGCAGTTTACTCTGCACTAGAGAAGATGGGAGGTTCTAATGTTCCAATAGTAGTGTCAGAGATTGGTTGGCCATCGGCTGGCGGCCCTGAAGCAGCAACAAAGGATAATGCAAGGACTTATAATCAGAACTTGATCAATCATGTTGGCCGAGGGACGCCAAAGAGGTCTGGAAGGGCTATAGAGACGTACATATTTGCCATGTTCAATGAGAACCGGAAGCAGCCTCAACGGATCGAAAATAACTTTGGGCTATTCTACCCCGACAAGACGCCTGTCTACCCAATTGATGAGGGGTAAAAATATCGTTGCATTAATGTACATACAATCCAAGACGTTGGACTAGCACTAGCCCGTGCACCCTGTCGCATAGCCGTCACATCCGAAAGGCAACAATGAGTAGGCTACCCCCTCCAAACAGCTTTCGTGTGACAGTTGGCCAAGCTATTATCATACCTCGGTTGACCGAGCTATTATCAGTTGGCCGAGCTATCATTATACCTCGGCTGATCAAGCTATAATCATACCCCCACAGGCCGAGCTATCCCATGCCTCGGTAAATTGAGTCTCACCATACTTCGGCAGATTCAGCCCTCTTCAATACTTCGGCCCGATCGAGGTATCCAAGCACCTCTACAGGAACACACATAAACTAACAAGATATCAAATAGGAAATCATGCTGCGCTACTAAAAATGGCCTAGAGCCTATGTAGTCCCTGAATCTTGAAGCATCATCTGATCTTCCTGGTCGTTGATCCTCTAACCAACCGGATACGGATCCTACCGGCCCTGTAACAACCTGATTCGAATCAGTTTTGAATCCCAACAACTTTTAGACCCTCTGTGACGTGTCCAAGGAATCAGATGATCGCCTATAAATATCACAGCTCCAGACCCCCTTAGATATGCCATTCTGCACACTCAAGGCACACGCACGCTTGCTCACCCCTTGTCACCATTAATGCTCTGCTCAGAGCTCTCGAAAGGCTATCCTGAAGAGACTTTCGTGGTACCAGGAAATTGTCTTGCTTGCTCACCCCTTGTCACCATTAATGCTCTGCTCAGAGCTCTCGAAAGGCTACCCTGGAGACTTTCGTGGTAGCAGAAAATTATCTTATAATGTTGGGTGTGGTAGATAGTGGCTATCTAATTGATTAAACTGAGGCTAGAGTTATACTCTATGTCCTTAAGATAATTTCGTCCCGCAATGGTGCTTACGATCAGTTGGTGATTGTCTCCCAGGATACAACAGTCTCCTTTTGATGAAAGCAGCACTACAATTCATCAAAAATATCAAACCAAGAATGCTACTCTCTTTTTAATGCACATTGCTATACTATCATTAGGAAAGTATGCAAATGCCTAAGAGAGGAGAAGACTAGAATTGATTCGGATTGAACTCAATTCGGAATGAATCAAATGCTTAGGTCTAGGGTCCTATTTATAGTTTTTGGGTGTCCTTTGGAAGCATCCCTACAGAATTGATCTGAACTGTAGATATGATCGAATCCGATCAACGGTCAGATCAATAAGCCTTTACTCGATGTGATAAGCCGATCCATGGCCATGATCTGAAGATCAGCCGATCAGATAAGCCTATCCTCATCCTGATATGTCTTTTCATCATCGTGATCTGATGATCACGTTATGAGATAGGTGGTTGCACGGCTTTGATATGCCGTTTCAAGACCACTTATCACAACGGCTTGATCGGAGCGATGCCTTATCTCCAACCGTACGATCGGACGGGTACTTATTACCAACGAACAGACGGGTGTCTTATCACCAACCGTCCTGTTGACTGGTCAACCGAGGGGTGTCAGCCATTGGATCGCGATCGCGATCGTGATTTGATCACCGCATCTCGACCCTTCATCCGATCTATCAACGATTAGTTCTGATCTTGATCTGATGATCAACGGTCAATTGATCTCAGCCTCTTATCTTGATCCGATTAGTCTCCACCGTCGGATCTTCCTGATCTAGGAAAAATTTAATCAGCTGTTGGATCGCAATCGCGATCGTGATTTGATCACCGCATTTCGACCCTTCATCCGATCGATCAACGATTAGTTCTGATCCTGATCCGATGATAATGGTCAATTGATCTCAGCCCCTTATCTTGATCCGATCAGTCTCTACCGTCAGATCCTCCTGATCTAGGAAAAATTTAAAACCCCTCAAAGTACAAAGTGCGCCTACAAAGCGTCCATTGCGCCCTTCGCACACGCGCATGCGCGGAGTGATGCATAGCTCTCCACTTATGGTGAGCCTAAGGAACTTAAGCTTCAAGGAAATGGTTTCCATACAAGTGAACCTTCATTTCTTGATTTTTCCGATGTGAAACTAAGTGTCCCCACAATTTTTCATTCATACACATAAGAAGGTAGTGGGCTTTTCAAGGCCCATTAGGGTATTCAAGACCTATTTTGGCCCATTATCCAACACTATGTCCATCTGTCATTGAATTTTAAAAAAAAATAGAAAAAAAAGAACATACGAACAAGTTAATATCTAAGATTGTTTACGCCAAGAAGTACAACTATCATGCATGTTGGACGAACGCATCCAGCTTAAATTCTAGACCTGAGTAAACTGAATAAAGGTTCGCATTAAGACTGACTGCTTGTATATATATGTCCAGCAAGAATGTAACATGGCGATTATAAATTTTTAACTTACTACTTTAATTTATGAACTATTAATTATTAAATATCCAGGCTCAAATATTTATCGTGGCACTTGATTAATCAGAGCAAACGGTGAGGAAACTGCTGCACAATCCAAGGGGTGCACTACTATAGGCTGGACAGCTCCAGGACCACTTGGGAAGGGGAAGAAGATAACAAGAAGACGTTGGAATAAAGAAGACAAGAAACAAAATAGGAACACACCATCCAAGCAAGAGTTCTGGGCCCAACACCACTGTATGCAATGATAGCCGATCATCCAGGGGATGGTCATGCGATTATCTTATTTAATTGTACTAAGATAATCTTATGTGATCACGATCCAAAATTGATCTTAAACTAAAATTTATAAATAAAAATATTTATACTCCTTATCAGTAATCTATACATTATATATAATAATAATAATAATTTATATATAACTTAATATATAAATTTAATATAATAATAATAATAATTTATTTATAATAATATATGAGATATAATTATATTATACTATACTATATTATAATTTATCTTTTATAATGTAGTATAATATAATATTAGTTTATATATTGTAATATATGATATAATATATTATCTTATATGACATTATATTTTATATATTATAGCAATTGTAATATAAATATAATAGAATAATTTTAGTAATCTTAAATTTTTATGGTATATCAAATATGGTAATGTTAAATTATTCAGGGTCCTTGATCATTATGATACCATATTGAATATGATGATTTTTATCATTAAGAGGTCAAATTATCTTAGGATTAGGATCATTAGAGATCTAAGATCATCAGGATGATTCTAAATATATAGCCACTAAACACTCCCTGTGGGTATCCAAAGTTTACCCATATAAAGACAAATTTATCATGCCCAACTCAAAGGGTAAGAAACCACCATGGAACCAAGGCCATTCAACTTAGTCACATGCATGTATGTAATGGTGTGAATGCAAAGAAAGTAGGCCCATTCCCCACGGAACAGGGATTCAATTCCAAACAGAAGATAATTACAGGACTTGTCCTGACTTCAGAAAAAGGACTGCTTTTGATAGATAGAAGGGACCCAACCGTCCATGCCGGTCCGACCAGGAACTCGATTTTTCAATGGAAAAATAGACCAAACGACTTGGACCTCGACCTGGACGCTAGAGGCTGCATAAAAGGAGGTGAAGAGTGTACCAAAAAAAGGAGGTGAAGACACCGACATGCATGGCATCGCTGAAGTATTCTGTGGTAAATCTGTCAAGAGCTATGACAAACCTCAACGGTTACAATGGCTACTACTGCGTTGCTCCTCGGAGTCTTTATACCTATCCCAACAGGTTATCTCTTTATCTCTCTCCTCTGTCTGCGTTCCTAGTGGGTTGATATTTGTCCTGTGATTTAAAACTGGCTTTGTTTCAGGTGTTCAATCCATTGGTGTTTGTTACGGAATGCTCGGGAATAACCTACCCCAAAGCAGTGAGGTAGTGGCAATCTACAAATCTAAGAGGATTGGACAAATGAGGATCTATGGTCCCGACCGAGGTGCACTCCAAGCCCTTAGGGGATCCAACATTCAACTCATCCTAGATGTCCCCACAGAAGATCTCCAAAGATTAGCCCTCTGATTCTTCAGCAGCAAACAGTTGGGTCCAAACCAACATAAAATCCTGAAGGTACCATTGAAGGTGCCAAAGATAAAGGACATACCTCAATATTGGCAGCAGCGGAAACAGCAGCGGAAACGAGATCGTCGGCCGTCGAGGGCTACCAGAGTCCTCAATGCATCCACACCCCTAAGCCGCGGTGCCGTAGAAAGAGGAGGAAGAGCCTTTGTGTCCTTCTCTCAGAACACCTTTCCTCTCCGAAGACTTCTCTCTCATAAGACACCTTCGGTCTCACATTTTAAAGAGGGCTCACACAGACGGATAAGCCCGAGGCTTATCTTCCGAAGAGTCTGCTCCTATTCCGAAGAGTCCCCCACTTATGGGACTCTTCGGATTCCGAGTGGACGCATTAATTAGCACCCAGGCCAACAATCTCCCACTCGTCCACACAGGAACATAATAACCTCTTTTCTCTCAACATGCAGTGCGGTGGGTGTGCAACCCGACGAAACTCACACACAGTGACACATAGTGGATAAACTGCATTAAGTTAATAAATAACTAACGCAGTGAACTAGAATATAAACCAATCCCGTCTGTGTCCTAGATAATTCGATCACACCTGATCAAGTACTCTCAATCCCTCAAGAGATCTACTCTGAGCAGTACTTAAAAAACACAAAGTCATAATGTTAGTATCCATAATCATATGCAACTCATACACATGATTGCCCAGGCAATGGAACACAAACATAAGATGTGGTCACGAATAATCTTCCTTGAACACTCATACCAGTCCATCTTTATCCAGTTGACTTCCTAGGATTGTCTCATGTGGCCGTATCAATTCCATGACCTTGGAGGACAAGGCTAAGGAAGTCAACCTGAACTCCAACTTCATGATATAGGTTCAAGTCCAAGGACACAACATAGTTGTAAGGCTCACACAGTAACGGAGAGGGTATATATCACGTTACTCCTTACAAGGTCGTCTTAAGCACATGTAACATAATACATGTTACGGTGGAGCTCCCACTCAATGGGCCATGTCATACTCAAACACCGTACGAACACAAGTCCAAGCATCACAAAGTTGCTTGACTCGAGCACTCATTAATGCTCCTAGTTCGGCTACAACAGGCTTAGTACGATTTAGTTGACATATCAAAATGCATACATCATATATGCATTGTTCACCGTACTCGACTCTCCTGAGTTTCATCTCAGTCCATACTGAGGCGACTATTATTATAATCTATTCAGTTATAATATATGTAGCCCATTTTGCAACTTATGCATTCTGCAACTCATGCATTGCTACTCAAGCATCTATAATGGCTACATTAGTCTCATCCGGCCCACTACAAAGTGTCAGGGCGATCACCCGTGTGAGTGGGCTGATCTAAGCCTGTGACATTTATACACATATGTGCCTATAAATATGAACTCATCATAATAATGAAAATAAACATTTCATAAATTTAACACATAGTCATTGATGTCCATACAATCCCTGTCTGACAAAAAACAGACACAAACTCCTATATAAGTCTGAAATATATCACAGTCTGTCACACTCTATACAGACCTAGACCCCTCACATGAGCCTGGAACACATCCCTAGGAATAGGCTTCGTCAGAGGATCAGCCAGCATCCTGCCGGTGGAGATATGCTATAGGATAACTTCTCCTTGCTTGACCATGTCTCTAATGAAGTGATATCTGATGTCAATATGCTTGGTCCTTCCATGGTACTTAGGATCCTTAGCATATTGTAATGCTGCCATACTGTCAGAACTGATCTGAATAGCCTCATGTGGAGTAGCAGATATCTCAAATCGCCTCAAGAACCTCCTTAGCCATATAGCCTCCTGGACAGCAGTCGAACAAGCAATATATTCGGCTTCCATGGTGGACAGGGCGGTACAACTTTGTTTCTTACTGCACCAAGTGACAGCTCCACCTCCAAAATAAACACATATCCGGTGGTAGATCTACGCTCATCTCTATCACCAGCCCAATCAGAGTCACAAAAACCCTTTAATCTCAAATCTCCACCCTGATAGCATAGGGTGAGATTGGCAGTACCACGAAGGTAACGAAAAATCCTTTTAACTGCAACCCAATGAGCAAGTCCTGGATTACTTTGATATCGGCTAACCAAGCCGACTGCAAAGCAAATGTCAGGGTGAGTACACAACATAGCGTACATCAAGCTCCCTACTGCACTAGCATAGAGGATCCTGCTCATTTTTTCCCTCTCCTCATCAGTTTTAGGGCACTGATCGATGCTTAAAGTATAGCCCTTCTCTATTGGGGTATCAACGGGTTAGAATAGTGCATTCGGAATCGTTCTAAGACTTTCTCAATATACGTTTCTTGTGACAAACCAAGAAACCTCTTAGCACGATTCCTTAGGATCCTCACTCCCAGCACAAAAATCGCCTCACCCATATCCTTCATCTCAAAGACAGAGGACAGCCACTCCTTAGTGGCATTGATCACACCAATAGAACTCCCAACAATTAGGATATCATCTACATACAACGCCAAGATCAGAATCCCATCTTCTGATTTCTTAATGTATACACAGTGGTCTTCCTCAATCATATCTAAGCCAATCGATGTAATGGCTTCATGAAACTTGAGGTACCATTGCCTAGATGACTGCTTGAGACCATATATGGATCTTCTAAGGCGGCACACTTTGCCCTCCTGTCCTTTGGTCACAAAGCCCAAGGGTTGATCCATATAGATCTCTTCATCCAAGCATCCATTAAGAAACGCTGTTTTAACATCCATTTGTTGTAGCTCCAAATCTAAATGGGCTACAATAGCTAGGATCAGGCGAATGGAGGCAAATCTCACCACAGGAGAAAATGTCTCCTCAAAATCTATACCCTCCATCTGGGTATAGCCCTTTGCCACTAGACGAGCCTTGTACTTATCAATTGACCCATCAGCCTTACGCTTAATCTTAAGAACCCACTTATTTCCTATAGATTTGCGCCCAGGCGGAAGGTCTACCAAGTCCCACACATGATTCTTGGCCATCGATGCCATCTCGTCTTCCATAGCAGCTTGCCACTCACTATGAGCAGGTGAATCGAGCGCCTCTTCAACAGAAGCAGGCTCATCTGGATCCAACGGAGTGCAGAGAAACACATTCCCTTCGATTTTCAAAAATCATCGTGGAATATGACCACGTTTGATTCTCCGTAACTGTGGATCTGGACCCTGAAGACCGCTCTCAGATGGTGCATCAACCCTCATAGGTGAGCTCCTACTAGGCTCAGCAGATGGTGCATCAACCTCATAGGTGAGCTCCTACTAGGCTCAGCTTGTGCGCTCCTTATGTCTGGTGCGACACTCCCACTGGGCCTAGCATTCCCACTATCTATGGCGATCTCTGAGATGGTGGAAAAGCATTCCCACTATCTGTGGCAATCTCTGAGATAGGTGGAAAATCTCCTCCCTCGCCAGAGATAGTGGGAAGGTCCTCCTGTAACTCATACAGGGATAGGTCCTTTTTAATTTCACCAATACTCGAGAATTCATTCTCTAGAAAATCCACGTCTCTGGACTCCACTTCAGTCAACCCTCCATCAGGATGTGCTCCATACATCACGTAACCCTTCGAATTCTCAGGGTACCGGATGAACACCTTTTTGCTGGCTTTAGGACCCAGCTTTCCCAACTTATGGGAGGCATTGTGAACAAATCCTGCTGAGCCCCAAGGGCACAAATGATCCACAAAGGGTCGCATGCTATGCCATAGCTCATATGGAGTGGAGGATACCATTTTACTAGGTACACGGTTAAGGATATAGGCAGCAGTCAACAACGCATCACCCCAGAAACTAATCGGAAGATTGCTTGCGCCATCATCGACCTAACCATGTCTAGTAAAGTCCTGTTGCGACGCTCGGCAACACCATTCTGTTGCGGTGTCCCAGAAATGGTAAGCTGCCTGCGTATCCCCTTTTCCTCACAGAGCCGCTGGAATTGCTCAGATAGATATTCGCGACCTCTATCAGTCCGGAGAGTCTTCAAAGACCTTGTTGGCCCAGATGGCAACCCAAGAGGGGGGGGTGAATTGGGTTCTTAAAAATTTAAGACTTTTAACTTTAGTTGATTAGTTAGCAAGATGTGCAAGTGAGAGGCTAACTAAAATCAATACATAAGCAAATAAAGAGAGATAGAGAAAGAGAAAATATGGCACGTCAACACAAGATAATTTTATAGTGGTTCGGTGCAATCAACACCTACGTCCACTCCCAAGATTCACTTGGGTCCACACTATAATCTCTCTAGATTACAGCCGAGTTGTTTCCAAGCTCACAACTCAAACTTGTTGTTTTTCCGGGTGAACAACGAACCCAGCTGGTTTTAACTCGGGCTTACCAGCACAAAACCCTACACGTTGTTTTTTCTCGGCTCACAACTAACCCAACACAAGCACTCGGCTTGTAACGAGGTATATCAACCTCCACCGATTCAATCCACTGATTGAATCAGCAACCAATTAAAATAAAAGTGTTTGGATAATGAAATGCTCCCCTGAGCAAATATAACAAATAAAGTATAAATAAAGAGTTAGAAAAAGCCTGATTGTATTGCAGATGGTAGTGGCTTTGGCTTTCTTCTTTCTTCTCTTTAACTCCTCTTGAAGTGTTGAATCACGCCTCAGCACGATTCTTGACCGTTGAAGACTTTTGGAGTTGAGATAAAGCTTTTTTCTCTTTTGAAAATCCTCCGATTTGACCTTTGAATGCTTGTGGATTTTCTTTTAACTCTTGTGGATTGATAGAAGGAGCGGACGAAACTTCCTCTTGGATTTCACTCCTTTTGAATCACTCTCTTTGAGCTAGATGATTTTTCCAATATGCTCTGTTTTTCCCTCTTTTCAAAAGATATTTTTTTCTCTCTTTTTGATTTTCTCTTTATTGTTTTGATTTGAAAAGAGCTTCTCTATTTATAGAATCTGCAAAAATATATCCGTTAGAGACAAGGAAAAATAGCCATTATTTAAAAATCTTACCATTGGGGCTGATGTATCATCGTTAAAAATCGCGCCCAGATTTGCTGAGTCGACTCATGCTTTTCTCGAGTCGGCTCGAGCTCGTCTTACCAAAATAGAAATATTTAAAAAGGTTAGGGGTCGACTCGCTAAAAGTGAAGTATCGACTCCTGAAAGTCGGAGTCGACTCGAGAAAGACTTGGGGTCGACTCGCGAAGTGCTCAGAAAAATACTTTTCTGGTGTCTGAGCGGAGTCGACTCGCACAGTCCAGGAGTCGGCTCGACAGAATCAGGGTCGACTCGACAATTTCATGGGTCGACTCGACACAGATGCACATTTCTGTACACTGAGCGGAGTCAACTCTGAAACTCAGGAGTCAGCTCCGGAACGTATCAAAAATCAGAAACTTTTCTGATTGACATTAAAATCGTTCCAGATTCATTGTAATTCAATGTTTTGACATGAAATCAATAAAATTAACATTTAGAATTGATTCATGAACTAATCCAAAAACTTATTGATTAAAACATGAATTATAACATTTCTTTTTGAAAGTTTGAATATTAAGCTTAAAGTCACTTTCAAAATTGATTAAAGTTAAACTTGAGCATTCTCATTGATTGTTCAAAATAAATTTGTTGCTCATTTACATACACTCATTACATCCTTTAATAAACTCAATGGTTTTTAGTAATCATCAAAATCAAAAGGATTGGATCATATAATTTTTCTATAATCTTCCAACAATCTCCCCCTTTTTGATGATGACAAAAATATTGAGTTTGTTCATGATTGATTAGTGAATTTATTTTGTTTTCATAGTTAGGCTTAGGCTCCCCTTAATGAAGTAGCTCCCCCTATGAAACTTAATTAAATATCTCATTGTTATCTCATTTTATCACAATCATAGAACTATAAAATTCTCCTCCTTTTTGTTATCAACAAAAAGATAGAGAATCATAAACATTCATTCAAATTTCATTCATTCATTGAAACAAGGAAATAGAGAATTCATTTCATTTAAAGATCTAATACATCAAAATATTTAGTACATTGATTTCAAAATGAAAGCATAATAAAGACTTCAGTACAAAACAAAGATTGAACTCTAGTAACTCAAAAATGAGTTCTTACAATTCTAGTTAGATGATCGACTATATTTTTCATTCCTTCAGATTGAATTTTAACATAATCCTTGAGTTTTTCATCAATAAAGGTGCATGCACTCTGAATTTTGTCTTGAAGCTCGGCGTTGCTCTTTGCATATGTCTCTCCATCTCCACATATATCCTTAAGTTCTTCAAAAATATTCTTGAGATCACCACTTAAGGATGCCGATGAAGAGCCGAGAGTAGACTCAATCTTTGAAATACGATCATCAAGAGAATACAGTCTCTCTCAAATTCATAAATTTATTCTCAAAATCAGTTTTAAGCTTGTCAGATTGATCTTCAAGTAAGGCTTTGAGTTGCATAATTTGTTGATCTGAAAAACTAGCAGAAGATGAAGTTTGAACAACAGTTGGAACTGGGACTGGAGCAGAGGCAGAAATCAAAGGGCTTGGAGGTGCAGGCGAATGATGTCTAACAGAGGGTCCTGCAGCCTCAGTATCTGTAGCTCTATCTTCTGTCACTCCTTTCCTTTCCCATTTACCATTCTTTTTGATAAACCCCATCCTATGAATTGTTGCTAGGCTATAAAATCAGTGTGTCTTAGATTCTTCATAGGTTCATTATCAGAAATCACCACACCTTGGCTTCGAAAAATCATAGTAAGGATCATCCCATAAGGCAGACTCGATTTTCTTTTCCCTCCACAATCTGCTATGTACCTCAAAATCATGCTGGAAAGATTGATAGGCTTGCCTGTCACTATGGCGTCCATTACAAAGACATCTCTCTCCGAGACATAGTCAAATCTACCAGTTTTAGGAAAGAGAATCCTACTGCAGATATTATGTAGTAATCTCAACTCTAAAGAAAGCTGATTAGCAAATACCTCTTCAATCCAACCACATCCCTGTTTAATAATCTGGATAAAGTTGGGGCGCGGTCATCAGAAGAAAGGTGGAAGTGCCAGACAAGGGTAGTTCCAACAATCTAGACAAAATCTCAGCAGTAACAGATAGTCTGACTCCTCTTACATTGCTAATTAGTCCATGGTCTCCTCTTGACAGATTCTTGTAAAATTCTTTAACCAAAGAGGGATAGGTCGGGCACTCTAGAGAACAAATTTTCTCCCAACCCATCTCGATAAGCTGTCTCCCAACTAAAAGCCCTCATTTTCAAATAATTCAAAATCCACCTTCCTACCAGTAGTAATTATCCTATCCGCTAGACGATCTACCTGGGAAGACGAGGCAGCAGGTGTAGCAGTTGGAGTAGAAGCAGATGAAGTGGAGTTCGAGCTTGGAGAAGGTTCACGCATCGGACGCTTCACCGTCTTCTTCACGGAGCGCTTCCGCTTGATTCCACCAGCCACAACGCTAGATCCTCTAGTTTTAGGTGCCATTTGATGATTGGAGGTGATAATCAGGGATTATTGAAAGTTTGGAAGGTTTGGAATGAGCGTGGAGAGAGTATTTTGCCGATTGGGGTTGAATAGAATGAGCGACGAGTCGACTCTGCCCTAGATAAATCAACTTGGGACCACCTCGAGTTGGCTCGTGCAAACCCAAGTGTCGACTCGGCAAAGACACAGAAAGGCCATCCCGACATGGAGTCGACTCGCGCCTAAGAGGGGTCGACCCGAGAGTTTCAGTTGAAACCAGGAGTCGACTCCGATACGCATCGAGTCGGCTCCGAGACCATTTCAGACCAAAATCATGAAATTTCTGAAATGTGTCCGGAATATGATCATAAAAATAGATAAATAATCATTGGATATGAGTGAATTAATTAGATATGAGTTCTAGATAAGATTTCCTTAAGGATTGAGGATTTGAAAGAATTTTAGATAAAATTTCCTTAGGGGTATCAATTCATTCTAAAGGATCACAATACCTAACTCTCCTCTAAGATAACAGAATCTCTCTTCATTTAAAGGTTTAGTGAATATGTCAGCTAATTGTCTTCAGTGTTAACATAATCAAGACATATTTCATTATTTGCTACATGATCTCTTATAAAATGATATCTGATTTCTATGTGTTTAGTCTGGAATGTTGAATTGGATTCTTTGTTAGATTAATTGCACTAGTGTTATCACATCTTATGGGTGTTTTATCAAGCGTGATACCATAGTCTTCAAGTTGTCGCTTAATCCATAGGATTTGCGCACAGCAACTTTCAGCTGCTACATATTCAGCTTCAGTAGTTGATAATGCAACTGAATTTTGCTTTTTGCTAAACCATGTGATTAAGTTACTTCCTAAGAAATGGCATGCACCACTTGTGCTTTTTCTATCTAGTTTGCATCCAGCATAATCAGAATCTGAATATGCAATTAGATTTAATGTGGAGTCTCTAGAATACCATAAACCTACATTTTTTGTTCCACTTAATATCTTAGTATTCTTTTAACAGCTAAAATGTGATTCTTTAGGTTCATTGCTTGAAATCTAGCACATAAACATACTGAAAACATAATGTCTGGTCTACTTGCTGTTAAATAAAGAAGGGATCCGATTATACCTCGATAATACTTTTGATCAACAGATTTTTACCTTCTTCATCTTTGTCCAGCTTGCATGAAGGACTCATTGGAGTACCGAGGGGTTTCATTGATTCCATACCAAACTTTTTGAGTATTCTCTTTGTATTTTGTTTGGTTGATGAAGATCCCTCTTTGCTTTGTTTGATCTGGAGTCCAAGGAAGAAGTTGAGCTCTCCCATCATGCTCATCTCGAACTCTCCCTGCATAAGCTTAGCAAAGTCTTTGACAAAAGATTCATTAGTGGCACCAAATATGATATCATCTACATAGATTTGAACTAATATATCTTTATTTTGCCTTTTAAAAAAAGTTTGTATCACATTTCCTCGTAAAATCCTATTAAGAATTTACTTAACCTATCATACCAAGAGGTGCTTGTTTCAAACCATATAAAGCTTTGGCAATTTAAAAACGTGTTTGAAACTTGATCTTCAAACCGGTTGTCCAAAACTTTTCAGCAATAAATCCATTCAAGAAAGCGCTTTTAACATCCATTTGATATAATTTAAAATTCATATAACAAGCATAAGCAAGTAATATCTAATGGCTTCTAATCTAGCAACAGGGCATAAGTTTCATCAAAATCAATTTCTTCTTGATTATAACCTTTAGCTACCAATCTCTTATTTCTAATTATATTACCATGTTCATCTGTTTATTTCTATAAACCCATTTAGTTCCAATAATTTGATGATCATGAGGTCTTTCAACTAAGAGTCCAAACATTATTTCTTTAAATTGGTTAAGTTCCTCATGCATGGCATTAATCCAATCAACATCATTTTTAGCATCATCATAACATTTAGGTTCAATTTTAGATACAAATGCTAAATTATTACAAGCATTTCTAAATGATGATCTAGTTCTCACTCCTTGAGAAGGATCACCAATAATTGATCTTTAGGGTGACTAAGAACATACCTCCATCCTCTTTCTATTCATCATTACCTTGTGAGGCTTCAGGTAGGTCAGCTTCTCTTCTTCACTTACCTCTGTGTTCATCTCTTATATTAATTGAAGCTTCAATGATCTTCATTATTTTGTATCTCCTCATATCCTTTTCAGATCCAGTTGCTAGATTCATCAAAGATAACATGAATTGATTCTTCAACTACTAAAGTCTTTTTGTTGAATATTCTAAAAGCTCTACTATGTAAAGAATATCCAGAAAAATTCCTTCATCAGACTTAGCATCAAATTTATCAAGGTTTGATTTTCCATTATTTAATACAAAACATCGACATCCAAAAACATGAAAGTAACTTATATTAGGTTTTCTTTCTTTCCAAAGTTCATAAGGAGTCTTTTTCAAAACAGGTCTGATTAATGCACGATTTAAAACATAACATGCAGTGTTAATAGCTTTGCCCAAAAATATTTTGGAAGATTGCTTTCACACAACATGGTACGTGCCATTTCTCTAATGTTCTATTCTTTCTTTCAACTACTCCATTTTGTTGTGGTGTTCTTGGTGCAGAAAAATTATGTTCAATTCCATTTTCATTACAAAATTCTTCAAAAGATTTATTTTCAAATTCTTTTCCATGATCACTTCGTATTGACAAAATAGAAGAATTTTTCTCGTTTGTAATTTTTTAAATAATTTTGAAATATGGAAATGCTTCATCTTTACTAGCTAAAAAAACCCATGTAAAGCGAGAGAAATCATCAATAATAACGAAACCAGTATCTTTTACCTCCTAGACTAGTGGTTCTTGTAGGACCGAATAAGTCCATATGCAAGAGCTCCAACGGTCTAGTGGTTGAAACAAAATTCTTTGATTTAAAAGAAACTCGGGTTTGTTTTCCAAATTGACAAGCATTGCAAATCTTATTTTTTCAAAAACAAGTTTTGGCAAACCATGTACTAAATCCTTTTTAATTAATTTAGATAGTAAATCCATGCTTGCATGANTTCCAAATTGACAAGCATTGCAAATCTTATCTTTTTCAAAAACAAGTTTTGGCAAACTATGTACTAAATCCTTTTTAATTAATTTAGATAGTAAATCCATGCTTGCATGAGCTAGCCTACGATGCCATAACCAACTATTATCAGTTTTATTATTAGTAGCAACTAGGAAATCAATATTTTGATCATGCAAATTATTTAAATTAACAATGTATACATTACCATGCCGTTGACCAACAAATCTCATGTTTTCATTAGCAGGATTTCTAACAATGCATAAGGATGATTCAAATATAACATTAAATCCTTTGTCACATAATTGACTAATGTTAAGTAAATTGTGTTTCAAACCTTTTACAAGCAGAACATTATCAATATAAGCATGAGGTGTGATACCTATTTTTCCAATGCCAATTATTTTTCCTTGGCCATTATCACCGAAAGTAACAGCACCTCCATCTTTTGCTTCCAAAGTGATGAATTGTGATTCATCACCGGTCATGTGTCTTGAGCACCGCTGTCCAAGTACCATTGTCTTTTAATTGCTTGGGTTGCAAGACACACCTCATCATTATCAGCCATGAAGCAAATATTGGCAACTTCAGTTTTCTCTTCATTTTCTGAACTTGTAGCTTCACTGTCACTCCAAGTGGCCATCATTGCCTTTTTCTTTATTCTTCTAGATGCCTTCTTTAATAGGGGACAATCTGGTCTGATGTGTCCAGGCTTCTTGCACTCATAGCATGTTGGAGGTTCACTCTTTTCCTTATCTTTGCTATGATCTCCTTTGACAAAATGCTTTCTTTTTCCAAATCTCTTTTTCTTCATGAACTTTTAAATTTCTTTGAAATAAGTGCCATATCATCATCTTTCTCACTCTCACTTGTGGTTTCTTCACTCTCATCTTCTTGAGTTGCACTCTTCAATGCATGGTCCTTCTCTTCTTTGAATCATCTTCATCAATATGTTGTCGTTGTTGAAGTTCATGAGTCATCAAAGAACCGACCAACTCTTCAAGTGATAAATTGTTGAGATCTTTTGCTTCTTGAATTGCTGTGACTTTTGCTTCCCATGTCCTAGGTAAAGATCTTAAAATTTTTCAAACAAGATCACTGTTAGCATAAGATTTTCCAAGACTCTTCAATCCATTAATAATGTCAGTAAATCTTGTAAACATATCAGTAATATTTTCAGCAGGATCTATCTTAAATAATTCATACTTATGAACAAGCATATTTATTTTGGATTCCTTGACTTGATTTGTACCCTCATGGGTGACTTCAAGTATCCCATATTTTCTTAGCAGACATACAAGTAGATATGCGATTAAACTCATTTGCATCAAGAGAGCAATAAAGAACATTCATAGCCTTTGCATTTAATTGAGCTAATTTCTTATCTTGCTCATCCCATTCAGATTCAGGTTTTGCAATATTAACATTTTCAATCATAATAGTGGGTGTGTGAGGTCCATTAATTATGATTCCCCATAAATCATAATCTAGTGCTTGAATGAAGATTTTCATTCGTGCTTTCCAATATGTGTAGTTTGTTCCATTGAACAAAGGTGGTCTATTAGTTGATTGTCCCTCAATCAATATGGAATTCATTGGGATTACTATTGATCTTTGGCTCCAAGCTAATCAAAGCTATAGAAATCAAGAGCACGCTGCTCTGATACCACTTGTTGCCCAGATGTACTAACCCAAGAGGGGGGTGAATTGGGTTATTTAAAAAATTTAATAGCTATGCAGATATATGTGCTTTTAACCCTAATTTAATTTGTAGCGGTGAAGTGGGGTGCACAGAATAATAACAACAGAAAAGCAAACAACCACAAACACACAGAAGTTTATAGTGGTTCGGTGTCAAACTCAGCACCTACATCCACTCCCCAACACCTTTGGGAATTCCACTAATCGTATTACAACGATTACAACCTCTAGCCGAACCAGGCTAGCCTCTTGTTTATACGGCACAAGGCAGCCAAAAACCCCTAGCCAAACCTAGGCTAGTCCTCTTGTTTCATGGCACAAGGAAGCCAAAAACCCCTAGCCAAACCTAGGCTAGTCCTCTTGTTTCAATGGCACAAGAAAGCCAACAACAAACCAGGGTTCACTAACCCTTTTACAAGATAATCAGAGTATGTAAAGGAGAAGCTCCTACAATGAGCAAATATTCGGAAAATACTTTACAACTTTTGAAGCAATAAACTCAGCAATAAATGAACTAGGTTGAAGCAGCTGAAGTCTTGAATGCTTGAAAAGCTTCAATGATTCGGACGACCTTTCGGAGCAAGGAATGAACTTGAATGCCTAGCAACCACTCAACAAATATGCAATGAAGGCTCTTTTCTTGAATTTTTCTCTCTTTGAAATTTCTTTTCCAAAAATCGTCTAGGTGTGCTTCTAATCCCAGCTATTTATATCCATCTAACAAGAAGATATCCGTTAGATACATAAGAAATAAATGGAAATAATAACGGGAAGAAAATATAACCGTTAAACATGTTTCCCTTAAGCATTGAATGCAGATCTCCATTTGAGGAAGGATGAGCACTGTAAAAATTTAAAATCAAAAGTTAAATATTGCTTGAAATAGCAATAGAGAGAGAGAGAGAGAAGAATGAGCACTCTTAAAAGCTTAGGCGGCGGTGGAAAAAAAAGAGGCTCCAGGTAGCTGAGGATATGAATGCCATCGTCCAAGAGTAAAGCAAGAAACCTCAGCTAGCTAATCAGTTAGCTAACCAGAGAGGTCACAACAAAAGAATCGTCCTGAGGTAGCACATCAGTTAGCTTGGCAGCTAACTAAGCGAAAGTCAGCTAGCTCTTTAGCTAACTAACTAAAAAAAAGTAACGGCAGAGAGAAAAATTCATGCTATCATAGTTAGCTCTCCAGCTAACTTAATTTGAAATCCACTCGGCTGTAGGAGAAGAACAAGACAGCTAGTTAGCTGAATAGCTAACTGAAGAATGGCCAGTTAGCTCACGAGCTAACTAGAAGTAAAAGCAATGTGTTGTCCGTCTAGCTTAGTTAGCTCTCCAGCTAACTGAGCAAAAGGGCAGCCATCCGTTTGATATAATAGTTAACTCTCCAGCTAACTAACCAACAATCAGCTAGCTCTTTAGTTAACTGAATTTTGAATCCCCACGGCTGAGATGTTCCCTGTGAAAATCAGTTAGCTGAGTAGTTAGCTCTAGGATGAAATAGTTAGCTAAGCAGTTAACTAAAAGAAACGTCAGCTAGCTAGAAGGAGTTTCAGTTAGCTAAGAAGACATCCAACCAGCTAGCTAAAATTGGAGGGTGTTCGGCCAATGCACTGTGACAAATCAGTTAGCTGAAGGAATTCCATCTAGCTAACAAGCTAGCTCACCAGTTGACTAAAATAAAAGGACGTTCGGCCAGGCACCTGAGACAAGTTTCTTAGTTAGCTGAAAGGGCTCCAGCTAGCTAATAAACTAACTCACCAGCTAGCTAAAAAAGGAGGACGTTCGGCCATCTAACTGAGACAAGCATTTTAGTTAGCTGAAGAAACTTCAGCTAGCTAACAAGCTCGCTAAACAGCTAGCTAAAATACAAGATCGTTCGGCCCAATCACTGTAGCGAGAATTTTAGTTAGCTGAGGGACTTGCCAGCTAGCTAATTGAAAGAACAAGCTAGCTAACCAGTTAACTTCAAGCAAAAATAAAAATATCTAAAGCAAAGTAAAGTACTTTCTTACCAGTCAATTTTGTATGAAGATACTTACTTGCAAGGCGACCGAACTTTCCTATATCAATCTTAGAATTGCTTAATTTGTTTTGTAATTATCAAAATCAATCTGGGGTCAACAATGGGAATAGGGGTCAAGCTTAAATTCTTAATGGCTTTAGTGGAAATAGCATTCACACAACTCCATTGTCTATAATGATTTTATAAACCTTCTCCCCTATCTTATCAAATGTTTGGAGTATATTAGTTCTTCTCCAATCCTCCTTTTCCTTTGTTTGGGTCAAAATTCTAACAACACCCAAAGTCTCATCATAATCAATCTCTTCTTCCTCTTCATCATATTCATTGATCAGATTGGATTCAGCCTCAATACCTCTTTTTCAAACTCTTTAGTATCTTCAGGGTCCTCTTCAGCTAGTTCTCCTATGTGTAGAGAATGGGCAGGGCATTGGTTGGCATAGTGTCCCTTCCTGTTACATTTAAAACAATGGACATTCGGGTTGTTACTCTTTTGAACTACAGAGGTCTTACCCTTGTCACTCGTTTGACCGGATGGGATAGTAGGAGTGGGGTGATTTGGTCGCATTTGGTTGAACCCTGGTTTCTGAGTAGGGGTGCTAATCTTACTTAGTTCGGGTCTTCTGGCTATCGGTCCCCTTTGAAACCTTTCACAATCTCTGGCTATTTGATAGGCTTGGTCTAGGTCAGTGATTTCTCTTAGAAATAATTCCTTTTGAATTTCTTCACGCAAACTGGCTCTAAACCTAGACAATGTTACAGCTTCTGATTCATCAATGTTACACCTCATCGCAAACACATCAAACTTGGTAATATATTCAGACAAAGTCTTATTGCCCTGGTATAATTTTTGCCACTGATCTAATAGTCTTTGGTGATAGGACATAGGGACATACTTTTCCCTAAGCTTGATTTTCATAGCTCTCCAAGTGGTTATGGGCATGTCTCCTCTTTGCCTAAGCATTCGCCCGATATTCTCCCAGTATAACCTAGCCTGGCGGACTAACCTCAGTTTGGCAAACTTATACTTTCTCTCCTTGGTCATCTCATACCATTCAAAATATTGATCCATTTTTCCCTCCCAATCAACATAAGCTTTAGGGTCTATGCTTCCATCAAAGATAGGAGCCTCTAATCGAATGTTCCTCATGGCTCTTTCATCTTGATCTAAGTAATCCTGGTGAGGTCGCCTAGGGATATGATCAGGAGTAAAGTCAGGCCGATGGACTCGACGGGCTTCTTCCATGAAATCAGGATCAAGTCTCCTTGGATTGTATTCAGGGATGTGCACATGATATTGGGCTCTTGGACCTCGAGGAATTGACCTAGATGATTCAGGTTCGATGGGGATCCTTTGAGGCTCTTCAAGGGTCTCAACTCTATCTTTTACTTGACCTAATTCTTTGTTGATTTGCCCTAATTGCTCAGTTATAGTGTCTAACTTTTCAGTTAGGGTCCTCATAAAGAGTTCAAGATTAGGATCCATAGGTACAAACCAAGAAAGATAGAACTTTTAACCTATAAAACAAGAAGTACAAACCTAGCTTCTAGGGCTCCTAAACCTAGAAGTTCAAAATACAAGACTTGACTAGGTACTAGTTAAGGATGCAATTACCTTTGTCACTGGCCAGGTAAGAGGTGGGAATGCGGGAGGCTCCCCTTGCTTTCGCAAGGACCCAATTAAAGAACCACAAGTCCGCTTAAGGCATTTGCCATTAGACCTCTAGTCTTAGACACCAGTTTCTAAGAATAATTACAAACTCAAATAGTGCTTTGTCTCCTCTTGCACTTGAACTCAACTTGTTGGTGTCCTTAATTTAGGTGTATACTTGATTTTAATTAAGGCTTAGGTCAATGCATAATGAGGATGGTTGTTGTGGGCTAAGGAAAGTTTATTAACTCCTCCCCTTATGTTATATTGAATGCCCTTAAGATGGTTTATGTATATGGATGCACACAATTTCAGCAATTAACTAGCACAATCGACTAGACTTAGTACAATGAAGTGAAATTTAATCTAATTTTAAAATTCAGCAAATAAAAACTTAAATTGAGAAATTCAAATCTTGAAGTCTAGATTTCAGAAGCTATTTTTTTTTAAAATTTTAAAATTTAGATTAAAATTTCATTCTTGGAGGTAAAAGTGGTTAAATAAAACTTGCAGCTTCTAACTAACCTTCAACTAACCCGGTTTTAAAATTTAAAATTTAAAGTTTTAAATTTTCAAAAATTCAAAATGAAAATTGAATTAGTTAGATCTCAGAGTGAAAATCCTAGATTTTGAAATTTGAATTCATTTTTTTTTTAATTTGGTTGAGGAAGTTGTTATGATAGTAGTTGCTAGAAGATTCTAGCAGCTTAACAAACTCCCTACTACCTATTTCAAAATTCAAATTTTAAATTTAAAAACCCCTAAATTCAAACTTTAAGTGGAAAATAACAGAATTTGAAGTCTAAATCTCAGATCTTAAATTAAAAAATTATTATTTTTTTATTTTTTTAAAATCAAATTTAATAGAGGGAACCAAAACAGTCTTCCAAAAACAACCTAAGAACTCAAATTTTTTTTATTCCAAAACTCTAAAATATTTTTTTTAATTTTATATTTCGGAACCTAAAGTCCTAAAGTGCAGCAAATGAATTTTTATTTATTTTTTAATCCTTAAAAAATTACAAAAAATTCATGAAATCTCAGACTAAAACTAGAATAGAAATTCCAGCAACTTACAAGCTTAACTTAGAGACCAAGGCTCTGATACCAAAGCTGATGGGGCAAGAAAAAAAATTGGTGGAATGAGGGGATGGTGATGTGTTTTAAGTGATTACCACCCTTAATGAACATTTGAGCCCAAGCTATGGCTGAATTCATGCATGGGAGAAATGAAGAACATCAAACCGGAAGCAGAAATCTAAACACCCTTGTGCAAGCTTCTTTCAAAGAAATAAAAAGATTAGGATCTAAAGGTATGGAAACCTTCAAACTAAATTAAGCCACCTTTAAAACTTCATATCTAAAGGACCAAGAGGTTTTTTTTTTTTTTTCAACAATGAAGTAAGATCTTAAAGTAAAAGGGATGCACTCAACACTCAAAGAATTGAGGGTTGGTTGACAAGATCTATACTTCTTACTTAAGAACTCACCTTGGTACTTGATCCTTGACGTGGAGCCATCATCCTCAACTCTAACATCCTAAAGAGAACCTGCAAGTGATCAGAAGTAAGACTGTGGAGGCAAAGGAATTGAAGGAAATAAAAAAAAAATCGAACAAGGAAAGGAAGGATTTGAAAATTTTTGCTGAGACTTGGGTAGCACTTGTCCTTCTTCCTGAAACTATTATGGAACCTTGGTAGAATGGTTTAGAGTAGCAAATTGGGCCTCTCACTCTCTCCCTCAAGGAGTGACCTAGATCTAAGACTAGGGAAACACGAGCCTCAACTCAAACTAAGAGCATCTCACCCTCTTCATACTTAAAGATGAACAAGGCACTTGGCAAAAGAAATCAAATAAACTTGATTTTATTTCTCAAACTTCATATCTACAAGAGAGAAAGCTTGGCCTATTTATAGGCCAAAGGACTTCCAGAAATTTCAGCCCAAAAAACTAAAAGATCATAACTATCTAAGGATTAGTTATGATATAGCTAACTAATTACAATCAATCCCTAACAAATTTGGTTGCACCAGCTTCCATGTGGCACCTCCTTAGTTTGCCATGTGTCATCATCAGATACCTCCATGTGTCCTCCAAGATTTAACTTCTAAGTTACCATGTGTCATCATCAGATACCTCCATGTGTCCTCCAAGATTTGACTTCCAAAGAGAAGACTTGATGTCTTGATAGCAGTGTTGACTCAAGGAAGGAAGTGTCGATACTTTGAGACTTGGCAGAAGTTGAAATTTTGCAACATGAGTTGCCAATTGAAACTCTTGGCTCGAGTAAGTGGAACCTGCGAAAAGTAGATTAACTACAAAACCAAAGAGTGTCAGTCTGCAACCTTTTCTTCTTGCTGATGTCCCCATCACATATCCCAACAATCTCCCACTTATCCTAAAACAAATGAGACATGTCTCTAAGTCCCATCCCATTTGCTTACAGACACAAGGTTCACCTAAATTTTGTTTAAAACCATAAGATTTTATGACTTCATTAAATCTGATGTTCCAAGATCTAGAAGCTCGCTTAAGCCCATAAATGGACCTTTGCAATTTGTAGACTTTTTGCTCTTGGCTTTTAACCATAAAACCCTCTGGTTGGACCATATGAATAGTCTCTTCAAGATGTTAGCATGACTACTAGAAAAAAAGTATCTTCATAGTCTACACCTTTCTTTTGGGTAAAATCCTTTGCCATCAACCTAGCCTTGAAAGTCTCTACTTTCTCATCGGCTCCTCTCTTTCTCTTATATATCCATTTGCATCCAATAAGCTTAACATCTTTGGTAGATCTACAAGTTACCAGACTGAATTGGAGCACATTGACTTCATTTCGAGTTTCATGGCTTTTTGCCATTTTTCTTGATCAACACCCTTCATTGCCATCTTGTAAGTCACTGGATCATCATCACTGCCATCGGTGACTGCAACTTGTATTTCTCCATCTTGATAATAGCGGATGGGCAATCTTATTTTTCTTTCACTATGTCGTGGTAGCGATGGTGTTTGATTTTGAGTAGTGGTCTCAACTTTTTGTCATTCAACAACTTTTGTTGGTGTGGGGCTGATCTCATCAGCCAGCAACTCTTTCAGAATTACTTTACTTCTGGGTTTGAATTCTATCATATAGTTGTACTTGAAAAATGTAGCATTTGTCGACATAACTACTTTGTTATCTTGAGTACTATAAAACAGACCTCCTCTCGTTTCCTTAGGGTATCCAATAAACATGCATACTTCCAAATGAGGTTTAAGCTTCCCAATCTTTTCCTTCAGCACATAGGCTAGACACCCCCATATGCAGATGTGTCTCAAACTAGGTTTACGACCATTCCATAACTCTAAAGGAGTCTTAGGGATTGACTTAGATGGAACTAAGTTTAGAATGTATACAGCTATTTGTAGTGCATATCACCAAAATGAGGTAGGCAAAGAAGAATAGCTCAACATTGATCTTATCATATCAAGCAAAGTTTGATTCCTTCTTTCAGCTACACCATTTTGTTATGGTATCGTAGGTGCCGTAAGCTGTGATAATATTTCATTCTCAATCAAGTGATTCTTAAATTCATAAACCAGGTACTCTCCTCCTCGATCAAATCGAAGAGTTTTGATTGAATTACTGAGTTATTTTTCTACTTTAGCACGAAATTCTTTGAACTTTTCAAAGGCCTTGGATTTTCTTTGCATCAGATATGCATATCCATATCTTGAATAATCATCAATAAATGTAACAAAATATTCATTGCCCTCTCTAGCTTTGACATTCAAAGGCCCACATACATCAGTATGTATGATTTCTAAAGGTGCTTTTGCTCTTTCATCTTTTGCTGAAAAAGTCTTTTGATCATTTTTTCTTCTAGACAGGATTCACAGACTGGTAAAGTGTCAACTCTTAGCTCTCTTAAAGGACCATCCTTCACTAGTCTTTCTATTCTATGTATATTAATGTGACCGAGCCTCAAATGCTATAAATACATGTCATTGTTGTTATTCGCAACTTTTCTTCTTTTGGGGTTGGTTCAGCGACTTTAAACATTTTGGTTTGAAGTAAGTTATTGCAAATTGGTTTAATAAAATATAGACTATTTTCAACATAACCAGAACAAATATTCATTCCATTCTTATAAATTAAAATATAGTTAATATAAAAAAATAGAAATAAATTGTTCATGCAACTTTGATACCAAAATCAAATTTCTTTTGAAATTTAAAATATAATAAATATTGTTCAAAAATAAATATTTATTATTAGCAAATGACAGTCGCACTGTCCTTGCTGCTATCGCTAACACATTTTTTTCACTGCCTACTCTCATCGTGAAATCTTTCACTTGAAGATCCTTGGCAGACTCAAGGATCTTCAAAGAAACACAAACATGGTTAGATGCTCATGAATCAATAATCCAGCTTGAGAAATCATTCTCAACTAAGCATGTTTTTATGACTAGTAAATTTAATTTACCTTGTTTCATTTTTTGTTTCAGCTCATTAAGGTACCTTTTACAGTTCCTGTGCCAATGGCCGTCTTGATTACAATGAAAATACTTTCCTTTAGGTTTAGGCTGAGCAGCCTTTCCTTTTTTCATCTGGATCTTCTTGTTGTTGTCCTTTTGCTTCCCCACATTCTTTTTTTTTTTTTTTTTTTTTGAAAAAGAAGGCTTCTCCTCAGTTGTATTGGCTTCAGCAACATTTGCCTTGCCATCCTTATTATTTATAAGGGTCTTATAAATTTGTAGCTCATTCAGTCAGATTATACTTCTTATGATTCATAATGTAATTAGTTCTGAATTGAAGAAAAGTGGAAGATAATATCTTTAGGATTATGTTAACCTGAGTCTTTTCATCAATTTTAGCTTCATTGAAACAATTGACCATTTTGAGGATGTGCTCACGAATAGAAGAACAATTCTTCATTTTGTCATTCATAACAACTTTTACAGCTTCGTAGCGAGCCTGATCAGATAGGCATCCAAACATCTGCTGCAGAGATTCCATAATCTCTCTTACAATTTTAAGGGCCTCATGCTTAGTTCTAAGCACCTCATTCATTGCTGCTAACAAATAGCAGCGAGCCTTGTTATTTGCAATAACCCAACGGTTGTACTCTTTAGTAACAACTTTGGAAGCATTGGTTGGAGGCACTGGAGGACAATCCTCCTTAAGGACATAGTGGTAGTTTTTATTAATGAGGAGGATATTCATGTTACTTTTCTACTTAACAAAATTTTCATCCATTAAAATTTGAGAGGCGAAAGTAAGAAAATCGGATTTGACATATTTGCTGAAAATAGAAAATATTTTTAATAAATAATTGCATAAATATCATCACACAATTTAAGGCAAAGTAAATATGATTTATAAATGCATATATTAAAATACACAAAAACATGTTTACTTTAAATGCCTAAGAAATTTTAATCTTCACAACTAAGTGCCATCGTAGGGTAGATCAAATAGTTGCTAATTAAAATGAGACTTTCTCAATTAATAAGTATCTTCCAAATATCTCATATATCAAATACTCATTAATTTTCTTAAATTTTGGTCAAGAAAATAATTAACTAAGTTAATTATTTTTTCATGAGTGTGACCCATCGTATAGATTTTTTTTAAGACTTACCTTAGAAATTGCTGCCTAGGGTAGGTCAATTCTAAAATACTTCTTAAAAATTTTATCTCATGGAAGATAACCTTGTTATTTCTATTAGTAGACACCCTTCGTAGGGAGGACAAAATCAAAGCGTCTCGAGGCGCTACTAATAACTTACTGTGTTATAGTAACGATGGAGACCATGGGCTTATATTGTCATATTATCCCTTCCACTCATTATTTTGTAAAAGTATATTTTATTTATAAAATAACTCTTGTTTCATAAACCTTTAGTTAATTTAAACAATTTAAATGACTAAGATTTTATAATTTTAAATATTTTAAAATTATAAAAATAAGTTGAATGTGATAATTTAAATTTAACACTTAAATTTAAAATTTCACATTTGGTACATTAATTTTGCAAATCCAATTGTTGCAAAGTATATTAAATATAATTTACTAAACCTTTTTAATAAAATAATAAAATAATAATGCTCTTAAATGCATGATATACAACAAATAGGTAGGCACTTTTTTGTCTAATATGACATATAATATGCATGGCAATGTAATTATTATCAACATAATAAAAATATTTAATAAAAAACAAAACAAAAGAAAAAAAAATTGACCATGGAATAAAAATTACAACCCAAAATAAATTTTAAAGAGTCACCAAAGAGCCAAGCAACATGACCCCCGTGGGCTAGCGGCCAAACAAGTTCTGTTTTAAAACGTAGCCATTGGAGTGTGGCCTTGAAGCGTCCACTTGTTGCCATGCCTTCCTTTTATTCTCAAGATTTATTTAATCTTTGTTCCGTGCTGGAGCTGGAGCACTCCTCACGTTCCCTTCTTCCCTTTCACGTACGAGTCTTCATGGAAGCCTGGAACATGGAGTGAAGCCAACAACCCACGAAAACCAACCAAGATTCCGTGTGTTCTTAGCTGGAATGCCCTCCTCCTCTTGGATTTTTAAATCCTTTATCTTTGCTTTGAATTTCCTTCCTGCTGGAATTTACCCGTGCGTGAGAGACTTTCCGTGAGGAATTACTGGCCTTCTCCCACAAATTTCATCGCTCCACGCTAGACTCCTCACGAAGCCGCTCCACGCGCGGAACCTGGAATTCTTGCGAATTCCCGTGACGTCCAAGCCGCCACGCAAGCATCCCCAGCAGCCAAAATCCAGGGATTTCTCCCAGGAAGACGCTGAAGAGACTCACGGACGCGTGGGACTAGAAGGCTTCGGTCGACGGAGGCGTGGAACCAGAAGTCTTCGGTCAACGTGGTGGAGGAGGGAGAAGCGGGTAGTTCTGTTTGGCTCAAAACAGCCCCCCTCTCCTCTCCCCCCCTCTTCCCTCGTTCCGGATCAAAATAGCCACCAGAATTCTTCTATTTGGCCTTCCTATTCGGGCCAGTTGGGCCGAACAGATCCTGTTTGTTCGGCCTTCTTGGCGGAATAGAGAGTCTCTGTTCAGCCAACCAGGGCCGAACAGAGACTCAGCCAAGTGTGGAGCGAGGGAGGGAGGAAGAAAGGGGGTGGAGGCCTCGAGGGAGATGGAGCTCGGCTAAAGAAGGTGGAAGAGATGGTTGAGAAAGACGGAGCTGATCGAGTGAGAGAGGGAAAAAGGGAGGGAGGGAGGGAAGAAGATAGGGAAACCTCACCGAAAAAGATGGTCGCTGCTAGGGAAGAAGAGTCGCTGCCGGGGAAGGCCAGAGAAGGAGGGGGAGTGCTGACGGAAGGGGGGACGCTGAGAAATTTCGTGAGGAGGGCAGGGGAGTGAAGGGGGAAAGGGATAATTTAGGTATTTTTTAAATTTAGGGGGCTACTAAGTAATTTTGAGGGCTATTGAGTAAAAAAAAAAAAATAGGGGGGCTACTGAGCAAAAGCAACAGGGGAGGAGCTTGAATACAACGTGAAGCACAGCATGGAGGGAGGGTATTCTAGGAAAGAAAGTGGTGGTTTGAACTCTTTCGTCAAAAGACTCAAGAACTGACATGATATTGTTTGATCCAAACTTTTCGAATCAACATTTATCCGTTTAATACAAACTTTTTGGATCAACAGAACAAGACTCTTTAAGATATTGATTATTATTATTATTATTGTTATTTATTATTATTGAAAACTTTTCTCAAAAACATAAAGAACTCTTCTTTATCATATAAATAAAATAACACCATAAATCTTGTATAATTGATCTAATCAACAGAAAAAATATAATTTATTCCATAAAACCAGAAAAAAATTATGACCAATCCATTCGCACATAGATTGATTACCATGAAAATATTAAAATCATACATCATAATGCATGAGTGCCTACCCAATCATATAATGATTATTACATAATCAATTATTAAATTAATAGGGGTATAGCATGTTCTGATACCAATTGCTGGTTATCTCAAAATGATTTTGAGATATGTGTAAAAATAGGATAAGGATCAAATCGTATATCTTAAAAAAATTATTTAGCGATCTATACCTATATTAATTTAACAATAGAAATAATAAGAAGATTAAGAAATTGATCACTCATCAAATATCTTGAACTCCTCCAACATCACTTTGGAATCACCAAATCCTTTTGATCATCATAATCTTACCAAACGTTCTCCAAATTATGATGAACATGAACGAGTGGACGTTTTTTATTTGGGTTGAGATCACATAACTGAGTTTATTTATTTACTTTGTATTCTTAACTCATGAAAAAAAATGAAGATGAAGGAGAAAACTCTGGTGATGACAATCATCCTACATTATTTTTCTCTCATGAATATGATATCCTGCGAGAATAATAACTACCATCCTTTTTAATTAATTAATTAATTAAAAATTAAGATAATGTTGGCCCTAAATTAATTTTGATGATTGCAAAACAATTAAGTAAGGACTAATTTGTTTATTATGGAGACAAAGATCAATACATAAAAATGCAACTGACCAAAGAATGCTTTCAGATGAATTACAATGTGCCTCATTGAGTTAAAATCACATGAACACTTCTCCTAGCCGTGTGGTTCTCCAAATTGGTTAACTGGGCATTTCACCCAGCTAATTACATGGCATGCAACTCTTTCTTGGCCGAACTCCTCTTTGAAATGGTTAACATGAACTGATGACTAGTTAACTGGGATAGCATGATTTTTCTCCTGGCCATATGGACTTTCAAATAAGTTAACTGGCCAGCTAGCTATGGCTCCTGAACCTTCTTCTATCCGTGCGCATGATTGAAATAGTTAACTAGACTTTTAGTCCAGCTAACTAGCAAATGCTGCAGACCTCTTTCTTGGCCGAACACTTAATGAAAATGGCTAACTGGACTCTTTGTCCAGCTAGCTAACGGGCTGAATTTCTTTCTCTTGTTATGGGTTTCTTGAGCTTAGTTAACTTGAGTTAAAATTCAGCTAACTATCTTTGGCCTAAACATCTATCATGGCCGTGTGTCTTTTGAATATAGCTAACTGGACCTTTGGTTCAACTAACTAACGGTTTGTATCTCTCTCTCCTGGCCATGTGAAATTTTGAATATAGCTAACTGGACCTTTGGTCCAACTAACTAACGGTTTGTATCTCTCTCTCCTGGCCGTATGAAATTTTGAATATAGCTAACTAGACCTTTGGTCCAGCTAACTAATGGTTTGCATCTCTCTCTCTTCTGGTCGTATGATATTTGATCTTATCTAATTGAAGCTCTTCTTCAGCTAGCTAATGGAAAGCTGAAATTTCTTCTGGCTGTGCTCTCTTTATAGATAGCTAACTGGATTTTTGTCCAGCTAGCTAACCAAAGCTGAAAACTCTCTTATGGTCATGCTCTCTTTATAGATAGCTAACTAGATTTTTATCCAGCTAGCTAACCAAAGTTGAAAACTCTCTTATGGCCGTGCTCTCCTTATAGATAGCTAACTAGATTTTTATCCAGCTAGCTAACCAAAGCAGAACTCCTCTTCTGGCCATGCTCATCATGTAAATAGCTAACTGGATTTTTATCCAGCTAGCTAACGAAAGCTGATCTTCATCTCTGGCCTTTCTCTAGTCAGCTGGATCTTGTATCCAGCTAACTTATGATGAATAAAATCACTTGGATGTACTCTCTTCTCTCTCTCTCTCTCTAACTGAGTTCTATTTTTAGTTAACTGACTTCTGGTTCTTTAAAGAAATGGCAGAGCTCTTCCTCCTTCAAATGGATACCAATGCATTCAATGCTCAAGGGAAATGTTTTCAACAATTATCTTTTCTTTCCGTTTTACTTTTCATTAATTCTGTTTAAGTCTAACAGATATTTTTGCAGATCAAATGCTTTAAATGGCTAAGTATAGAAGAAGAAGAAAAGAGGAAGCAATACAAGAAAGAGAGAGCCACTATTGCATATATTCTTGGTTGTTGAAAGAAAGATCTGTGTTGAAATCAAGAAAGCTTGAAGATTATTTACTGCTCATCCCTGCTGAATCATTAAAGCTTTCACAAGCATTCAAAGCTTTAGCTACTTCAAAGAGTTTCATTTATTGCTAAAGATTGTCTACAAAAATTGTAACATATTTATCTTTGAATATTTGCTCAGTCTAGGAGCACTCTGTTCTTAATCTTTTCTAAACATATTTTGTATCTTGTAAAAGGGTTAGATTTAACCCTTGGTCATTTGGCCTCCTTGTGCCGTGAAACAAGTGGACTAGCCTGGTAAGGCTAGGGGTTTGGCTGCCTTATGCCATGTAATAAGAGGACTAGCCTAGCAAGGCTAGGGGTTGTATTCGTTGGTAATATGATTGGAGTAAAACTTCTCAAAGAATTTTTGGGGAGTGGACGTAGGTGATGGGTTGGCACTAAACCACTATAAAAATCTTTGTGTTTGATTGCCTGCATTATTTCTGTAAAATTATTGTGTTCACATCACTACACCACTGCCAATTAAAATTTGTTAAGCACATATCTATGCAATTAATTTTTTAATACCCAATTTACCCTCCTCTTGGGTTGCTACATCTGGGCAACAAGTGGTATCAGAGCAGCGTGCTCCTGATTTCTCTTGCTTTAAGTTGCTTGGAGCCAAAGATCATTAGCAATCCAAATGGGATCTGTTTTGACTGAGGGATAGTCAACTAATAAACCACCTTTGTTCAATGAAACAAACTACTTATTGGAAAGCATGTATGAAAATTTTATACAAGCACTTGATTATGATCTATGAGGAATCATAATTAATGGACCTCACACACCCACCATCAAGACTAATGGTCTTGACATCCCAAAACTAGAATCGAAATGGGATGAGCAAGATAAAAAATAAGCTCAATTAAATGCAAAAGCTATGAATGTTCTTTACTGTTCACTTGATGCAAATGAGTTTAATCATAACTCTACATCTAAGAAAATCTGGGATAGACTTGAAGTCACCCATGAGGGTACTAATCAAGTCAAGAAATCCAAGATAAATATGCTTATTCATAAGTATGAATTATTCAAAATGGATTCTGCTAAAAATATCACTGACATGTTTATAAGGTTTACTGATATTATTAATGGACTAAAAAGTTTAGGAACATCTTATGCTAACGGTGATCTTGTTAAAAAAATTTTGAGATCCTTATCTAGGTCTTGGGAGGCCAAGGTTACTGCAATTCAAGAAGCAAAGGACCTCAACACACTATCACTTGAAGAGTTAGTTGGTTCCTTGATGACTCACGAACTTCAGTAATGACAACACATTGATGAGAATGAGTCAAAGAAGAAAAGAATAATGGCCTTAAAGAGTGCCACTTAAAATGATGAAAGTGAGGAAACAGCTAGTGACAGTGAGAAGGATGATGAAATGGCACTTATCTCCAGAAAATTTAAGAGATTTATGAGAAAAAGAAGTTTGAAGGAAAAAGAAAACAATTCACAAAGAAGAACACAACAAAGAAAAGGAGAAAGATGAGCCTCCAATATGCTACGAGTGCAAAAAGCCAGGACATATCAGACCAGAATATCCCTATTAAAGAAAGGATTCAAAAGAATAAAGAAGAAAGCAATGTTAGCTACATGGAGCGATAGTAAAGTTACAAGTTCTGAAGATGAAGATAAAACCAAAATCGCCAATGTATGCTTTATGGCAGATGGCAATGAGGTAAATCCTAGTTTTCTAGATGACTTTACTTTTGATGAACTATATGGTGCATTTTATGAACTGATTAATGACTTTGCAAATTTAAGTTCAAAGAATAGAGATTTGAAAAATGAAATTAAAGATCTTAATCTTGAAAAAGAAAGAATTTCAAAAGATAATGAATCTTTGCTAAAGGAAAACCAAGATTTAAAAAATAAAGTAGATAGATTAAAGCCAATTATTGATAGATTTACATTGAGTTTAGAAAAATTGAAAATGATATTGAGTAGTCAAAGAGCTGTCTACAACAGAGCTGGTCTTGGATACAATCTTTTTGAAAGACAAAAGTTTTTGAAAAATATTTATGTGCATGCTGATGATTCTATAAAATTACATGCTTCAAATGTGGTAAATTAGGACACAAAGCTTATACTTATCATACACATAATGTTAGAAAAATATGGGTTCTGAAAAGGAACTATTTTAACTAACCAAAAGGACCCAAGAAAGCTTGGGTACCTAAGATCAAATTTGAATTTGTGTATGCATGTGTGTCTTGCTAACCGAGCAACTAAAAGAAAATGGTACTTGGACAGTGGGTGCTCAAGACACATGATGGTGATGAATTACAATTCATCACTTTGGAAGCAAAAGATGGAGGTGTTGTTACTTTCGATGATAATGGCCAAGGAAAATAATTGGCATTGGCAAAATAGGTATCACACCTCATGCTTATATTGATAATGTTTTGCTTGTAATGGACTGAAACACAATTTACTTAGTATTAGTCAATTATGTGACAAAGGATTTAATGTTACATTTGAATCATCCTTATGCATTGTTATAAATCCTGCTAATGAAAACATGAAATTTGTTGGTCAAGGCATGGTAATGTATATATTGTTAATTTAAATGATTTGCATGATCAAAATGTTGATTGCCTAGTTGCTATAATGATAAAACTGATATAGTTGGTTATGGCATCGTAGGCTAGCTCATGCAAGCATGGATTTATTATCTAAATTAATTAAAAAGGATTTAGTGACATGGTTTGCCAAAATATGTTTTTGAAAAAGATAAGATTTGCAATGCTTGTCAATTTGGAAAACAAACCCGAGTATCTTTTAAATCAAAAAATTTGGTTTCAACCACTAGACCTTTGGAGCTCTTGCATATGGATTTATTTGGTCCTACAAGAACAACTAGTCTAGGAGGAAAAAGATATGGTTTCGTTGTTATTGATGATTTTTCATGATTTACATGAGTTTTATTCTTGGTTAGTAAAGATGAAGCATTTTCCCTCATTTCAAAAATTATTTAAAAGAATTACAAATGAAAAGAATTCTTCTGTTTATCAATACGAAGTGATCATGGAAAAGAATTTGAAAATCAATCTTTTAAAAATTTTGTAATGAAAATGGAATTGAACATAATTTTTTTGCACCAAGAACACCAAACAAAATGGAGTAGTAGAAAGAAAGAATAGAACTTTAGAAGAAATGGCCCGTACCATGTTGTGTGAGAACAATCTTCCAAAGTATTTTTGGGTTGAAGCTATCAACACTGCATGTTATGTTTTAAATCGTGCATTAATTAGACCTGTTTTGAAAAAGACTCCACATGAACTTTGGAAAGGAAGAAAACCTAACATTAGTTATTTTCACATTTTTGGATGCCGATGTTTTGTTTTAATAATGAAAAATCAAACCTTGATAAATTTGATGCTAAATCTGATGAAGGAATTTTTCTTGGTTATTCTTTACATAGTAGAGCTTTTAGAGTATTCAACAAAAAGACTTTAGTAGTTGAAGAATCAATTCATGTTATCTTTGATGAATCTAATGATCTTCCATTAAGGAAGAGAAAAGGTATAATGATGCAGATGAAATTGAAGATCAACTCAAGGACATCACCTTGGAAGATAAGAGGATCCAGCTACACGAGACAAATGAAGAGAATGAAATTAACCAAAATGAAGCTTCACAAGGTAATGATGAATTAGAAAGAGGATGGAGGTACGTTCTAGTCACCCTAAAGATCAAATTATAGGTGATCCATCTCAAGGTATTAGGACTAGATCATCATTTAGAGATACTTATAATAACTTTAGCATTTGTATCTAAATTAAACCTAAATGCTATGATGATGCTAAAATGATGTTGATTGGATAAATGCCATGCATGAGAAACTTCATCCAATTTGAAAGAAATAATGTATGGACTCGTGTTGAAGGCCTCATGATCATCAATTATTGGAACTAAATGGTATTTAGAAACAAATTAGATGAACATAGTAATATAATTAGAAATAAGCAAGATTGGTAGCTAAGGGTTATAATCAAGAAGAGGTAATTGATTTTGATGAACTTATGCCCTTGTTGCTAGATTAGAAGCTATTAGATTACTTCTTGCTTATGCTTGCATTATAAATTTTAAATTATATCAAATGGATGTTAAAAGAGCTTTCTTAAATGGATACATTGCTGAACAAGTCTTTGTGGAACAACCATCATGTTTTGAAAATCACTTGTTTCCAAACCACGTATTTAAGTTGAACAAAGCTTTATATGGTTTGAAACAAGCTCCCCGGGCTTGGTATGAAAGATTAAGTAAATTCTTGATCAGTAATAATTTTATTCGAGGAACTGTGGATACAACTTTTTTATCAAAAGACAAAATATGATATATAATTATTCAAATCTATGTTGATGATATCATTTTTGGTGCCACTAATGACTCTTTGTGCAAGGACTTTGCTAAGCTTATGCAGGGAGAGTTCGAGATGAGTATGATGGGAGAGCTAAACTATTTCCTCAGACTTCAAATTAAACAAAGCAAAGAAGGGATCTTCATAAGCCAATCCAAATACATCAAGAAAATGATCAAGAAGTTTGGCATGGAGACATCCAAGAGTATCGGTACCCTATGAGCTCATCATGTAGACTTGATTCAAATAGTACTAAAAAATTTGTTGATTTAAAACTTTATAGAGGCATGATAGGATCTTTATTATATTTAACTGCTAGTAGACCTGATATCCTGTTTAGTGTTTGTATGTGTGCTAGATTTCAAGCTAATCCTAAAGAATCACACTTGCTTGCTGTTAAAAGATTTTTAAATAGCTTAAGTGGAACAATAAGCTTAGGACTTTGGTATGATAAATAATCTAGCATTGACTTAATAGGATATACAGACTCAGATTTTGCAGGTTGTAAATTAGACAGAAAATCAACTAGTGGAACTTACCAATTTCTAGGTGTTAACTTAGTCTCTTGGTTTAGCAAAAGCAAATTTCAGTAGCATTGTCTACAGCCGAGGCCAAATATTGTAGCTAAAAGTTGCTGTGCTCAAATCTTATGGATTAAGCAGCATCTAGAAGATTATGGCATCAAACAAAAAGGCATTCTGATAAAATGTGATAGCACTAGTGCAATCAATTAACTAAGAATCCCATCCAGCATTCTAGGACTAAACACATAGAAATTAGACATCATTTCATCAGGGATCATGTGAATAATAGTGATGTTATAATTGAATTCTTATGTACTGAAAAGCAACTCGCTGATATTTTTACAAAACCGCTTGAAGAATCTAAGCTTTATGAAATTAGAAGGGAACTTGGTATGATTAATTCTTCTATTTAGTAAGTTAGCTTGAGTAATTGTTTAATTGTTTTTCATGCTCTTCAAAGTTATCTATGAAAAACCTGTTAACATTTGTTCCTACATTTTGAAATCTCCTGATACTATTCATGCATGAAACCATTCTTGCTCCAGCTAACCATTAAGTTAGCTATCTTGTGTTGCATGACTCTACCTTGCCGCCACTTAAGTTTTTTTGTCCTCTTCACTTCAGTTGACTAGAAAGTCAACTGGTGATTCTAGATGAATTCCATACAGCTTCATCAATCCAATTCTTCCATGTACTAAAATTCCAAAAGCATTTAATGCTCTTATCTTATTCCTTCAGTTGACTAGGGAGCTAACTTCAATAAATAAGTTTGCCACCAGCCAACTGTCACCTTTTTCCCTCAATTAATCCCATCACCAGCCGGCACCTACCTCTTCATTCCATTCCTTAAAAATTAGTCAACTAACCAAGCAACTAGGAAATGAATCACTAGCTACCTGATCAGTCAACCGATTTAAACTTTCTATAAGTCAATTCTCATCATCTTCTTCTCTCACTTCACTCCTCTCTTCATCCAAACCGACTC
This sequence comes from Calamus simplicifolius, assembly GCA_900491605.1. Classification (NCBI taxonomy): domain Eukaryota; kingdom Viridiplantae; phylum Streptophyta; class Magnoliopsida; order Arecales; family Arecaceae; genus Calamus; species Calamus simplicifolius. The sequence continues at coordinate 805,088 of UESW01003908.1, read as the reverse complement.
CACCTGTCTCCTTCATCCAACTGACTTCTCCTCTCTCATTTCTCTCACACTCCATTCCTTCCACTCCAAGAGAAAAGAGAAGATGGCTCCTAAGAAGAAACTTCTTTGCTCAAGGGAAGATGACTCCACAGATCTGTTGGAAATTATGTAAACTAGATATGAATCAAATTCATGAAAACATTGCAGAAGATATAATATCAAATTCCCAAATGCCTAGGATCCTTAGGAACAGATTCATTAAATCTTAAATAAAATTTAATTTTATTCATACCTAGTCCTTTATCGATGTAGATGAGGATGAAGCCGGTTAATCCTTTGCCACTAGTCGTCCATGTAGAGTCCTTTATCGATGTAGATGAGGATGAAGCCGGTTAATCCTTTGCCACTAGTCGTCCATGTGTCCGGCCTCTAACGGTGATCCACGCGGAGAAGAGGGGATGAAGACCTTCAAGGTATGAAGATGACACTACGGGAGAGAGAGGGGTGCTAGCGCCTCTTGAATCCCCTTAGAGAAATACAGAAGATATCTTTGAAGAAAGATCTAATCTTTTTCTTCTCATGCTCTCTCTTCCTAGAAAGAAGGAACCATATTTATAGGGTGAGAAAGAAACGTTCCAAGGGAGAAAAAGAGACCTCTTTTCATGGTAACGTCATGGTAACATTAATCCAAAGAAACAGAAGAAACTCCTATTCTCATGGTAATGTCATGGTAACGTTAATCCAAGGAAACAGAAGAAACTCCCATTCTCATGGTAATGTTAATCCAAGTGTCACAATCTCAGCCTTTAAAATTAGGAGTTGGTTATCTCATAACTACATGCCCCAATTTATATGTGTTCATCATCGAATCGTAGAGATTCATCATGCCTCATTCCATGGGCATGATTCCATCTTCACATAGCTGAGATTGGCCATCCATACCCGAATAATCAGAGCCATCCATCACTGGATCAAGTCATATTTGGGTATCCAATTATTTATTCATCATATGCACAAATAATTTCTCCTTAACATTCCTTCTACTATAATGGATTATATCTTATTATTATATCTTCTTTAAATTGGGTTCACTCAATTATTTAATTGATCATCTTATCTGAATTAAATTTAATTTAATTCTTATTTTAATTCATCCAAAATTCTCCTTAATGCATGTGACCCATTAGGCCCTTTAACATATTGGCAATAATCATGTCCTAATCATAGACCCTAGGAATGATTGGATAACTCTTTGTCCAAGTCAACAACATGATTATAGATCATGAGAGGCCTCTAGCAAAGTATCATGACCACCCAACTACTAAAGGTTTTGTTGATGTGACCATCAACACATCCATGAATGGTTACTGTATGATTAAATCCTTTCATCACATATCCCAAATCAATCAGTGATATGGAATGTGTCAACCCTGTAATTGATCTTTATTTACTTGATCTCAGGAAAAATTGACTCATATGAATTAGAACTTCGAAACCATTTCGAATTCCAACTCAACCTTGCAAGGATTAACAATCAATTTAATCCATCAAGTGGTCATGGGATATAACCCTTTCTATCAAGGGAGACGAATCTGTCTTGATCAAACATCATCTTCATATGCTTCATGTCATACCCAATCGACACCATATTTGTCATCCGTGGCTAGAGCGACATTTGGATGCCATCAAAGCATGACATTCCACACATGAGATGCAATGAAGATCTCAAGTCAAAGGATCACTCACACCACCGTCATTAGAGATCAACCATCGACACTATATAGAATATCCATATGGGATCTCTGTATGGGTCATCCAATACATCGTTATAATAACGAGCATCCGCATACCTATCCAAGTATCTTCATACTTCAGCTTGTGAAATCAGCTGCTCACCCTAAGGGTGAGGATATGCAATGTGTGCCAGTCTCACGGTGTTCGATGGTGTCCAGTTCCATCTACACATCGACTAGGGAAGTTTAAAGAATCAAACCATAATGTGCAATTTGAATCTCATAATTTATAATCTCTATTACAAATTTCATATGCACGGTTCACATTCTTTTGGACTTTATCTCACAGACAAATATATAAAATAAAAGAAATCTGGATAGATAAAGAAACCATTTTATTTGATTTGTATTCATAGAATGTATACAACATTCAATCCAATTGGATCTAGGGCATACACTAACAATCTCTCACTTGCACTAGATCCATTCACCTATGTATTTAATACCGAGTAACTTAACATGATTATCATGCTTCTGCTGCGGCAGGACTTTAGTGAGCAGATCAGCTACATTATCCTCAGTGGGGACTCATTCTATTTTTACATCATTTCTACCAATAATCTCTCTAATTACATGGTATCTTCTGAGTACATGTTTGGACCTCTGATGAGACCTTGGCTCCTTAGCTTGCGCAATAGCTCCATTGTTGTCACAATACAAGTGTACTGGATCAGCAATGCTTGGAACCACACCAAGTTCAGTGATAACTTTTTGATCCAAACTGCTTCTTTGGCTATATCAGATGCTGCGATGTACTCGGCTTCGGTCGTAGAGTCGGCAATCGTCTCCTGCTTAGAACTTTTTCAGCTGACTGTACTGTCATTGAGTGTAAAGATAGCCTGATTGAGATTTATAGTCATCTTTATCAGACTAAAAACTAGTATCTGTATAACCCTGAACTATGAGTTTGGGTCCTCCATAAACCAAGAACATATTCTTAGTCTTTCGTAAGTACTTAAGGATATTCTTGACGGCATTCTCACCAGGGTTTGCCTAGTATCTACTAGTGATACTCAATGCATAAGAAATATCAGGTCTCGTATAGCATCGCATATACGATGGATCCGATTGCTAAGGCATATGGAATCCTATTCATGTGCTCTCTCTCATTTGGGTCTTAGGACTCATGTCCTTTGAGAGATGTATCCCATGTGATACTGGCAAGAATCCCTTCTTGGATTCCTCCATGCTAAACCGTTTTAGCACTTTATCTATGTATGTTGATTGGGACAATCCAAGCAACCTCCTAAATCTATCTCTATAGATCTTAATACCCAGTATGTAGGCTGCTTCTCCCAAATCTTTCATGGAGAACTTGCTGGACAACCATTTCTTCACTTCTTGCAGTAAGGATACATTGTTTCCTATCAATAATATGTCATCTACATATAATATCAGGAAAATAATAACACTCCCACTAACCTTCTTGTACACACATGGATCATCCTCATTTTTGATAAAATCAAACTTTTTGATTATTTCATCAAAACGGATGTTCCAACTTCTAGATGCTTGCTTAAGTCCATAATGGACCTTTGCAGCTTGCATACCTTTTGAGAATCAATGGACTCAAAACCCTCAGGTTGTGTCATATACACATCCTCCACTAAATCACCATTTAGGAAGGGGGTCTTGTTATTCATTTTCCATATCTCATAATCATAATAGGCTGCAATCGCAAGCAAAATCCTTATGGACTTAAGCATGGCTACGGGAGAAAATATTTCATCAAAGTCAACACCTTGCCTTTGTTTGTAACCTTTTGCAACTAGCCTCGCCTTATAGGTAATCACATTACCATCCATGTCAGTCTTCTTCTTGAAGACCTATTTGCACCCAATGGGTTTTATCCCTTTATGTGGATCAACCAAAGTTCATACTTGGTTGTCGTACATGGAGTCCATTTCAGACTTCATGGCTTCAAGCCATCTCTTAGAGTTAATGTCACAAATTGCTTCCTCGTAGTTAGTAGGCTCGTCATTTTCTATAATAAATCCATATCTCTCAAGAATATGATGTGTTCTACTAAACCTACGTAGCTGATGTGTACTTGGAGCTACCTGTGGCTCCATCATTTCTGATAGAGGCTCACGTAAATATTATCTGAATGTGAGTTGAGTCTCCTACTCAACTCCCATTGCATTTGACATTTGCTCCATGTCATCTAATCGGTCTGTGTCAATTTGTGGTTCTTGAGTTTCACTAATCTCAATATTTCTCCCACTGCTGTTTCTTAGAAAAATCCCATTCTCTAAGAATATGGCATGCCTTGAGGCAAAAACCTTTTGCTCGAGTGGATGGTAGAAGTAGTATCCTTTTGTTTCTTTAGGATACCCCACAAAATTACACTTGTCGGATCTAGCTTCCAGCTTGTCTGACTCATTATGCTTTACATAAGCGTAGCAACCCCAAATCCTTAGATGACTAAGGGTTGTTTCTTTCCACATCATATCTCATAGGGAGTGGAACTGACCGACTTAGACGAAACTCGGTTTAGAGTGTATTCGGCTATGTGTAGGGCATAACCCCAAAACATTTTGGAAGATTTGTAAGGCTCATCATTGATCGCACCATATCTAATAATGTGCGATTTCTCCTTTCTGAACACCATTATGCTGTGGCGTACCAGGAGGAGTCTACTAAGAGAGAATCTCATTCTTCTTCAAATATTCTAAGAACTTATGGCTTAAGTATTCCCCACCTCGATCTGATCGAAGTATCTTAATACTTTTGCCACTTTGTTTTTCTACCTCGGATCTGAATTCTTTGAACTTTTCAAAGGCTTCAGATTTGTGCTTCATCAGATATACATAACCATACCTGCTATGGTCATCTATAAATGTGATGAAGTAAGAAAAACCTTCTATTGCCTGACTATTGATAGGACCACATACATCTGAATGTACTAGTCCTAAACATTCAGTTGCTCACTCACCCTTTTTAGTAAAGGATGACTTAGTCATTTTGCCACGTAAGCATGACTCACATTCCTCAAATGATTCCCAATCAAATGAGCCCAAGTAGCCATTCTTATGTAACTTGGTTAAACTTGTTATATTTACATGGCCTAAATGACAGTGCCATAGGAATGAGTTCTTAGAATTATTTGATTTTAATTTCTTAGTTTCTACATTGAGAATAGGGCATTGAAAATTCAAAACATAAATCCCGTTGAACATTTCAGCAGAACCAAAGAACATTTCATTTTTAAAAATTAAAATTCCTTTATTTTCAATTTCAAATGTATATCCATCATTTACAAGACATGAAATAAAATAATATTCTTTGTTATGTTTGGAATATAGTAACAATTATTAAGCTCCATTACAAGCCCAGTGGGCAAAGACAAAGAACAAGATCCTATAGCTAAAGCAGTAACCTTTGTTCCATTTCCAATGTGCAGGATCACTTCATCTTTTTCCAGCTTTCTACTGCTTCTTATCATCTGCATATTAATACAAATATGAGATCCACAACTGGCATCTAATACCCAAATGGAATAAAAAGTAACAGAAGAAAACAAGATCCTATGCTCATGTTGTTTCTGAAGATCAGGTGACATCGATGCCAACATTAAACATGTGGCAATGTATTTAGCATCTTTATACCGTTGTATGCCATATGAACCTCAGTCAAAGCATCCGCTGGTGGGACCTCCGGTGCAACCTCATCTAGGACAAAAAGAATTTTTTCAGATCGAAGAACGATCCTTACATTCCTTAGCCAATTAGGGAAGTTGAGTCCAGTCAATTTGTTGGATTCTAAAATATTCCTAAGGTTGATGTTTATACTCATGGTTTCTCTGATAACCTACATAAAATTAGAACGAGTCAATTACTATGAATACTAATCACCAACTTAATATGGTAATTCTAGATTTTTAATTAAGTTAGTTTCCCCCACTATTTTATCAAAGTTAATAGCCCTCTCTATTAATCTCAAGAAGTTGGCATTCAATTTCCTTAGTGGGCTAGGATCCTCATTTGAATTACCTTGACCTTGGCTTTGGCACAACAAATCTTGGTAAGCCAAATTTGGTAGATTATCATCAATCACATCTAATGTGACTCCTAGATCATTTAGGGGACATTGCCTTGTCAATTACATCCATATGTGATCACCCTAAAGTTTGCCTCTAGATTAGACTGACCCTGACTTTGGCTAATTATGCCAGCTAATCTAGTTAAGTCAATCCATTGTTCCACAATCAACTCCTCATAAGTACACTCGACCTCGGCTTTGGCATGACAAATCTCGTGACCTAATGATTTGTATCATGTGAACAATGGAAGGCTTATGACTTAATATTCGTGGAGGGATTTAGCGCATATAGGTCCCATCTACATCTACAACATTTGTACTATACTTGGTTACATATCCTATATGTAGATTTTAGATTAATCTCAATTAACCTTAATTTCATAAGATCCAATCTTATGATTGGGACTCCTAATCAAATTAGGATCACTATCTAATTTAGGAACCCTAATTATGTGACCAAATCAATTGCTACCATCCTGATCAACCTTAATTGATTTAATCAATTAAGAGCTTTCCTTAACAATGGTCAGATCAGCTGATCAATGGGGTCCTATTTAGCATACCCTTCGATCCCATTGAATGGGTTTTCCCATGCAGCGAATGGAGCAATTAAAAACCATGATCAAACCTTTCTAGACAACAATGTAGTTAAGCCCAATTGATTAGATCAATTATGGGATCATAGGATCAAAAAATGACATGGTTAAGTCTAAGTTTCCTAAATCTTTATTATCTATTACATTTTATGATAACTATAGATAGTGATCTAGCTAGTGTGTTATGATAAGAGTTCTTAATTCAAATTTTAAATTTTCTTATCATTTAATTACATGTTATGACATGTCAGTTTCACATCCCATGTAAATCCTAATGTCTCTAACATACCCTAATCATATTCTTGTCATGATAAGATTTTAGATTCAAAATATAAGATTTTAAATTCCATATGATTACATTTAATCACAATCTTATCTTGATCCAAATATCCAAACTAAGTTTTCAATGTTCATTATCATAAGAATATCAGATCTTAATCATATAAATAATTATGTTAAAATTAAATCCTAAACATGATTTCTAGGATTTCAGCATATAGTATCTATCATGCATAAATAATAATTGCTATTTTAACATGATACATATATGATTAAATCTAAATGAATTATTATTTATTATTATATAATAAATCTTTATCTTTGATATCACATATCAAAGCACTCTATTTTAACATGATAATGAACATACATAAATCTAAATAATATTTTTTCATCAAATAATAAACATTTTATTATATTTTAGATTTATTATCAACATATGAAAACTCTTCATAATTTTAAGCATAATAAAAAATCATATTATCAATCATATTGACTCAAGTATCCTATCAGATTAATGAATCTATAGCCTAAGGAGACTCTGATACCACTATTGGGAATTATGTAAACTAGATATGAATCAAATTCATGAAAACATTGTGGAAGATATAATATCAAATTCTTAGATGCCCAGGATCCTTAGGAACAGATTCACTAAATCTCAAATAAAATTTAATTTTATTCATACATGAGTCCTTTATCGATGTAGATGAGGATGAAGCCAGTTAATCCTTTGCCACTAGCCGTCCACGTGTCCGGCCTCTAATGGTGATCCACGTGGAGAAGAGGGGATGAAGATCTCCAAGGTATGAAGATGACACTACGGGAGAGAGAGGGATGCTAGCACCTCTTGAATCCCCTTACAGAAATACAGAAGATATCTTTGAAGAAAGATGTCTTTGAAGAAAGATCTAATCTTTTTCTTCTCATGCTCTCTCTTCCTATGAGGAAGGAACCATATTTATAGGATAAAAAAGAAACGTTCCAAAGGAGAAAAAGAGACCTCTTTTCATGGTAACGTCATGGTAACGTTAATCCAAAGAGACAGAAGAAACTCCCATTCTTATGGTAATGTCATGGTAACATTAATCCAAGAAAATAGAAGAAACTTACATTCTCATGGTAATGTTAATCCAAGTGTCATAATTTTAGCCTTTAAAATTAGGAGTTGGTTATCTCATAACTACATGCCCTAATTTGTATGTGTTCATCATCGAACCATAGAGATTCATTATGCCTCATCCCATGGGCATGAGTTCATCTTCACATGGCTGAGATTGGCCAACCATACCCAAATAATTAGAGACATCCATCATATGGATCAAGTCATATTTGGGTATCCAATTATTTGTTCATCATATGCACAAATAATTTCTCCTTAACATTCCTTCTACTATAATGGATCATATCCATTATTATTATATCTTCTTTAAATTGGGTCTCACCCAATTATTTAATTAATCATCTTATCTGAATTAAATCTAATTTAATTCTCATTTTAATTCATCCAAAATTCTCCTTAATGCATGTAACCCATTAGGCCCTTTAACATGTTGGCAATAATCATGTCCTAATCATAGACCCTAGGAATGATTGGACAACTCTTTGTCCAAGTCAACAACATGATTATAGATCATGATAGGCTTCTAGCAAAGCATCATGACCACCCAACAGCTAAAGGTTTTGTTGACGTGACCATCAATACCTGTCCATGAACGGTTACCGTATGATCAAATCCTTTCGTCACATATCCCAGATCAATCAGTGGTATAGAATGTGTCAACCCTGTAATTGATCTTTATTTACTTGATCTCAAGAAAAATTGACTCATATGAATTAGAACTTCAAAACCATTTCAAATTCTAACTCAACCTTGCAAGGATTTAACAATAAATTTAATCCATCAAGTGGCCGTCGGATATAACCCTTTCTATCAAGGGAGATGAATCCTGTCTTGATCAAACACCATCTTCATATACTTCATGTTATACCCAATCGACACCATATTTGCCATCCGTGGCTAGAGCAATGTTTGGATGCCGTCAAAGCATGACATTCCACATATGAGATGCAATGAAGATATCAAGTCAAAGGATCACTCACACTACTGTCATTAGAGATCAACCATCGACACTATATAGAATATCCATATGGGATCTCTGTACGGGTCATCCAATGCATCGTTACAATAATGAGCATCCACACACCTATCCAAGTATCTTCATACTTCAGCTTGTGAAATTAGATGCTCACCCCAAGGGTGAGGATATGCAATGTGTACCAGTCTCACGGTGTTCGATGGTGTCCAATCCCATCTACACATTGACTAGGAAAATTTAAAGAATCGAACCATACTGTGCAATTTAAATCTCACAATTTGTAATCTCTATTACAAATTTTATATGCACGGTTCACATTCTTTTGGACTTTATCTCATAGACAAATATATCAAATAAAAGAAATCTGGATAGATAAAGAAACTATTTTATTTGATGTGTATTCATAGAATGTATACAGCATTCAATCCAATTAGATCTAGGGCATACACTAACAGGATCTTCGTAGGAAAGCCGCTTCTTCTTCTTCTTCGAGGAGCTCCATTCCATCATCTATTCACATCGCCGCTAGAGCCTAAGCAAATGAAAGGTTAGTAGACTTTAATTTTTAAAACAAGAAGGATTTAAATTAAATAGATTATTTGCTTCACAAGGTTGGACTAGTTTATTAAAAACCAAAAAGCCTATATATCTTGATCTTATCTATGAATTTTATGAAAATATTATCTTCGGTGATGGTATCATAACCTCTAGTGTTAAAAAGGTAAAGATAGAATTTGATAGCAAGTTACTAGGATCTGCCTTAAACCTTTCATCTCCTGGTGTTATGGAAGATTTTCCTAGTGAAAAAGGTTATAAACTTGCCATTGTACTTGGTTTAGAAGATGGTGAAGCTAATAATATTGTGAACCTTGATGCAAACAAGCTAAGTGTTGAAAATAGGTTACTTCATAGTATCATTGCAAAAATCTTTACCCCTCGGACTGAATCTTTCATTGCTGTAACCAACTGTGATGTTTGTATTATGTGTCATATCTTGAAAAAAATACCTCTTGATTTCCCTGAACTTATGATGACCATTATGAAGGAAGCTTTAGGATGATCCAAAGCCGCATTGCCGACATGTTCCTTACCTATGTTTTTGAATTTTACAATGTGAAACTTAAGGATGAAACTATTGTAGAATTACGTCATTCCGATATCTTTAATGCTCATTCTCTTCATCGTATGGATTATGCTAAGCGTGATGGTATTTGGACTAGAATTAGAACTAGAATAGGTGAAAACCCTGCTCTTCTACCAAAAAGCATACCACCTTCAGACCAGCCTCAACAAAATTGTCCTTCACATGATTACTTTAACTTTGACTTTCATTAGCCACATCCTTTCTTAGCCACAATGACTGAACCATATCCATTCATGTCTGAGTCACATCAATTTACAGCACCTGAGCCACCTCCTTGTAATGAAAATTCTGCTCCTCAGGATTCCACCATTGAAATCTGTGAAGAAAAGATACAACAGATTATCCATGAATTATCCATAGCCTAATCCAGTAAAAGCACTGGAGATAGTGGATCATCTGTTAATGACTATACCATGATACCCTACATCTCCATATTTTTGGAGACACTTTCCCAGGTTGTGATGAGTCGAATCAAATTGTTCATGATATGCAAGTTCTTAATGGAAGGGTCTTTCACCACAATGAAACTGTGATGGGCCATATACTGAGTGAGATCAACTTGTTGAAGGCCAAGCTTGAATGTTTTAAAACTAAAGCTGAATGGGTTACATTTCAAATGCGTGCCAATGAAAGCCAAACCAAGGATGCTCCTGATGCTGTTGATCACTGGACTTCTTCTATTGCCAGGCTTACAAGCCTCGTGGAGCAACATCTTGCTTCATTTCATCCTGCTCCTCCAGTGTTTGTACCAGATATATCTTATTTGCATCCTCACCTTTGGATGCCTCCACCACATTCTCACAAGTTGAAGCCAGAAGCCTCTCGTCGTCCGGATGGATCTTCATCTCAACCCTCTATTATTTTCTTTGACTATGATAAGTAAATCATATATGTTTGTGTTGTATTTTGAAACATATCCTACTGATGTTTATTTGCTAATGTATGGTTGCTAAAACTTGATGTTTTCTATTAAGCCACTGGCTTACTATTTTGTACGATTATTTAATCATGCACTTATGTTATCTTAATGCATTATGCTTATGCTCACGTTATGAATGTCTATGATATGAATGTATGATGAATGATTGAATTTGCACATTCTTCAACCACCTCCTTGATTGATAACCAAAAGGGAGAGAAGAATAATGCATACATTGAGAAAATAGAGAAGATAAATACTCCATACATTCAAATAGACAGGGAGAGAAAATATTATTAATTGAAATGTATTAGGGAAAAGAATTTCTAATACATTCATATTGTTTCCTATTTTTTTAAGGTATTTCCTATATTTTTTTATATACTTAAGGATTTTGTCATCATCAAAAAGGAAAAGATTATTGGCCTTAAATTGATTTTGATGATTACAAAATAATTAAGTAAGGACTAATTTGTTTATTATGGAGACAAAGATCAATGCAGAAAAATGTAGCTGATCAAAGAATGCTTTCAGATGAATTACAATGTGCCTCGTTGAGTTAAAATCACATGAACACTTCTCCTAGCCGTGTGGTTCTCTAAATTGGTTAACAAGGCATTTCACCTAGCTAACTAGGATGGCATGCAACTCCTTCTGGTTGAACTCCTCTTTGAAACAATTAACTGGAACTGATGACCAGTTAATGGGATGGCATGATTTTTCTCTTGGCTGTATGGACTTTCAAATAAGTTAACTGGCCAGCTAGCTATGGCTCCTGAACCTTCTTCTAGCCGTGTGCATAATTGAAACAGTTAACTGGACTTTTAGTCCAGCTAACTAGCAAATGTTGCAGACCTCTTTCTTGGTCGAACACTTAATGAAAATGGCTAACTAAACTCTTAGTCCAGCTAGCTAACGGGCTGAATTTCTTTCTCTTGTCATGGGTTTCTTGAGCTTAGTTAACTGGAGTTAAACTTCAGCTAACTATCTTTGGCCTAAACATCTATCATGGCCATGTGTCTTTTGAATATAGCTAATTGGACCTTTGGTCCAGCTAACTAACTGTTTGTATCTCTCTCTCCTAGCCGTGTGAAATTTTGAATATAGCTAACTGGACCTTTGGTCCAGCTATCTAACGGTTTGTATCTCTCTCTCCTAGCCGCTTGAAATTTTGAATATAGCTAACTGGACCTTTGGTCTAGCTAACTAACAGTTTGCATCTCTCTCTCTTCTGGCCGTATGATATTTGATCTTAGCTAACTGAAGCTCTTCTTCAGCTAGCTAATGGAAAGCTGAAATTTCCTTTGGTCGTGCTCTCTTTATAGATAGCTAACTAGATTTTTATCTAACTAGCTAACCAAAGCTAAAAACTCTCTTATGTCCATGCTCTCTTTATAGATAGCTAACTGGATTTTTATCTAGCTCTGGATTTTTATCCAGCTAGCTAACCAAAGCTGAAAATCTCTTATGGTCGTGCTCTCCTTATAGATAGCTAACTGGATTTTTATCTAGCTAGATAACCAAAGCAGAACTCCTCTTCTAGCCGTGCTCATCATGTAGATAGCTAACTGGATTTTTATCCAGCTAGCTAACGAAAGCTAATCTTCATCTCTGGCCTTTCTCTAGTCAACTGGATCTTGTATCCAGCTAACTTATGATGAATAAAACCACCTGGATGTGTCTCTTCTCTCTCTCTCTCTCTCTAACTGAGTTTTATTTTCTATTAATTCTGATTAAGTATAACGGATATTTTTGAGATCAAATGCTTTAAAATAGCTGAGTATAGAAGAAGAAGAAGAAAAGAGAAAGCAATACAAGAAAGAGAGCCATTATTGCACATATTCTTGGTTGTTGAAAGAAAGATCTGTGTTGAAATCGAGAAAGCTTGAAGATCATTTACTGCTCATCCCTGCTGAATCATTAAAGCTTCACAAGCATTCAAAGCTTCAACTACTTCAAAGAGTTTTATTTATTGCTGAAGATTGTCTACAAAAATTGTAACATATTTATCTTTGAATATTTGCTTAGTCTAGGAGCACTCTGTTCTTAATCTTTTCTGAACATATTTTGTATCTTGTAAAAGAGTTAGATTTAACCCTTGGTCATTTGGCCTCCTTGTGCTGTAAAACAAGCGGACAAGCCTGGTAAGGCTAGGGGTTTGGCTGCCTTGTGCCGTGTAACAAGAGGACTAGCCTGGTAAGGCTAGGGGTTGTAATTGTTGGTAATACGATTGAAGTAAAAATTCTCAAAGGGTTTTTGGAGAGTGGACGTAGGGGCTATGTTGGCACTGAACCACTATAAAAATCTCTGTGTTTGATTGCTTACATTATTTTTGTGAAATTATTGTGTTCACATCACTACACCGCTGCCAATTAAAATTTGATAAGCACATATCTGCGTAATTAATTTTTTAATACTCAATTCACCCCCCTCTTGGGTTGCTACATATGGGCAACATATAACTTCCAACTCTTGAAGATTACTTTAATGTGGAGTGATGTAGGAGAAAGAGGAAATCTTTTTTACAATCGCATATAACAATCCAACAACCCATTATTGGTTTCTTTTGATATCTTTATCATGGAATGATATCGGAGAGAGAAAATCTCTCCAATAATCTCATATATTTCTTCAACAATAAAATAACTTTCACATGAACCCTCTTCTTGTGGAATACACCTACGATTTTCACTGTATAATTTTTAATTTAAAATAATTTTAAATTTATTTAAATAATTATATTATTTAAAATAAAAATTAATCCAATTAATTTTGTATGTAAATTAATTTAGAATTCTTAATTCCAAATTAATAACTCAATACAATATATCATAAAGTTTAAATAATTTAATGGAGCCATCCAGAGGAACTATGGATATTATAATTTTAAGCTTTAATAATTTTGATATTCAATTAACACCTTAATTAAAATATTAAAATTATTAATTTCAAATTACTCCATAAAAAATTTGGAAGTACACTCTCAAAATTATAAAATTAATTATATTCGAAAGGATTTGAATTGTCCATTGATATAGTCACTCTTGCCGCCGGGATCTGTCCTTCGACTCGGGCGGTTGGTCTCCTGGTCTGGGTTTCCTCCTGGGCGGACCTGCACAGAAGTCCTCGCACAGAGGCGTTGGGGGTGGCCCTCCGCGGAAGACCCTCCGACGCTCAAGTCAGTGGGGATCGGTGATCAATAGAAAGTGGAGAGAAGGATCTCTCCGGGAAGTCTCTCTAGGGGTGGCCAATCGGGAGCTCCAGGGGAGCACCGACGAGCAGTGGAGGAGAGTGAGAGTGAGAGTGTGCTGGGGGCTGTCAGCGCATACCTGAGAGAATCTGGGAATGTCGTATTTATAGGCAATCACCTGGACCTTGAGCACCTTCTGGAAGGTTCGAAGGTTGTTGGGATTCGAATAAAGCTGTTATGAAGCCGATGGGATCCGTATCTTGTCTGTTAAAAGATCGATGGCTGGGAGGGCCCCCTGATGGCCTGAGCTCTGATGAGTGCATAGGTCCTAGGCTATTATTCTAGATCCTAGACCACTCCTCAATATGATTCTTTGTTTGGGATTCTGTTACGATAGGCCTAGGCTCTCCCGCCGGGTTCCACGGAGGAGAGTATCGAGTCATGGATCGCTCAGAGAAGCCAAGCTATGGAAGCTTGGGAAAGCCGAGCTATGGAAGCTCGGGGGAGCCGAGCTATGGGAAGCTCGGAAAGGCCGAGCTATGGAAGCTCGGGGGAAGCCGAGCTATGGAAGCTCGGAAAGCCGAGCTATGGGAAGCTCGGGGGAGCCGAGCTATGGAAGCTCGGGGAGGCCGAGCTATGGATGGCTCGGTAGAACCAAACCATAAGTTGCTCGGCCCGCCGGGCCACATTAGTTGGGTCGTTCTTCATAGGCGTAACGTAGCGGGCGGGGGAATGGGGCTGATCTTAGCCCTTTCGCATGGTTATCAATGCAATGGGATTTTACCCCTCAACAGTCACTACATATAAATCAATCCTCCATAAACGTTCATAATTAAAGTTAGGCATTTTCTGTTAACCTCTTTAATTATATCTTTCTCCATAAGTACCATTGATTCTATAATGAATATATATTTATGATCTAATCATAAATTGAGTGCTATTATTATTCAAGCCCCGAATCAACACTTATGGAACCGTCCATCTGAGAAATAGATTTCATTTTGTATATTAAAATTTTTGGCTACTTATGTTATTATATTTTTAATATACCAAGAATTTGACATGATGTTTATATGTCATTACCCGACATGCCAAAAAATATAATATAATAAATAAAAGTCTATTAATTACTCAGAATTAAGATTGATCCATATATGACCATCATTGATTAATTTTGAATGCTCTATTTTAACAATGGAATTTATTAGAGATTTATAATTAATCGCGTTCCAGTCCTATATAATCAAATTATATAAAGCACTTTCATTCTGATAATCTCATTATCAACAATCCGGATAAGATCATTTCATTCAGAATATAATGAACCACGCTAGTACTTTTAAATTAAAGATTCCAACTTTAATTTATAATTATGGATAGATTTAGATTATTTTTCTTTAAATATTATCCTCTGTATATAACACTTATATACAATATTTAAAGTATATTTAAATAATTCAAAATTTTTGATATTTATAAAGCATCAAAACATGCATGCAAAAATAATATTAAAAAATTTCTTAAATTAATCAGAAAAATAATAAATCTCATTTGTTTATGGGCACATAACCCAACAATCTTCACTTGTCCTAAAGCAAATGAGACATGTCTCTAAGTCCCATCCCATTTGCTTATAGACACAAGGTTCACCTAAATTTTGTTCAAAACCATAAGATTTTATGGCTTCATTAAATCTGATGTTCAAAGATCTAGAAGCTTGCTTAAGCCTATAAATGGACCTTTGTAATTTGCAGACTTTCTGCTCTTGGCTTTTAACCACAAAACCCTCTGGTTGGACCATATGAATAGTCTCTTCAAGATGGCTGTTCAAAAATATCGTCTTAACATCTATTTGCCATATCTCATAATTATAATGAGCAGCAATGGACAAAGAATATGAATGAATTTTAGCACTATTTGCAAAACAGTATCCTCATAGTCTACTCCTTCCTTTTGGATAAAACCCTTTGCCACCAACATAGCCTTAAAAGTCTCTACTTTTCATCGGCTCCTCTCTTTTTCTTATAGATTCATTTGCATCCAATAGGCTTAACACCTTCTAGTAGATTTACAAGTTTCCAGACTGAATTGGAGCACATTGAATCTATTTCGAGTTTCATGGCTTCCTGCCATTTCTCTTGATCAACATCCTTCATTGTCATCTCGTAAGTCAATGGATCATCATCACTACCATCGGTGACTGCAACTTATGCTTCTCCATCTTAACGATAGCAGATGGGCAATCTTATTTTCCTTCCACTACGTCATGGTGGCGGTGATGTTTGATCTTAAGTAGTGGTCTCAACTTTTTATTGTTCAATAACTTTTGTTGGTGTGGGGCTGATCTCATCAGCCAGCAACTCTTTCAAAACTACTTTATTTCTGAGTTCAAATTCTATCATATAGTTGTGCTCGAGAAACGTAGCATTTATCGACACAAATACTTTATTATCTTAAGTACTATAAAACAGATCTCCTCTCGTTCCTTTAGGGTATCCCATAAAGCATACTTTCAAATGAGGTTTCAGCTTCCCAGTTTTTTCCTTTAGCATATAGGCTGAACACTCTCATATATGGATGTCTCAAACTAGTTTTGTGACCGTTCATAATGGAGTCTTAAGGATTGACTTAGATGGACCTAAGTTTAGACCAAATCAGTGAAGAAGAATTCCGGACAGAGGATGACGCACATGGTGATCGTCGTGCCTAAGGCGATGCGCAGGTCTTCACGTGGTGATCGTTCCGCTGGCCTCCTATTTGCTTCGGCCGGCCTCACCATCTCTTCCCTCACTCTCTGTAAAATGAACAGCAAGGGCCGTGAACTGCATGATCCTTAAGAAACATAGGCGAGGACTCACACAAGAAGAAGAAGACGAAGAAGAACTGGCTAAGGAAAGAGAGCAGAATTCAACAAGAATTAAGGATCGATGACTTTGTCGACAAGTAATAGAGCAACAAAAAGCAAGATCTCAAATATGATATACCTGAAGAAGTTCGGATATACTAGAAGATGGACAAAAAAGAAAAGAAGTACAACCTCGATAAGAACAAAAAGAACAACAAGAAGACCTTCCATCGATCTAAAACAAGAAAATGAAGAGGGGGGAAGAAGAAGGACCAGGAAAGGAAAGGAAAGAAAAGCGGACTTCCGCACCCTCTCTCTCTCTCCCTGCTCGTCGAGGCTCTTCCTTCTCGATGGGACCGGATGGGCGAACGAACGCAAACGGGCTTTCCTTGATGCATTGGAAAGCCCATTCCTGTGCGTGCGCCCATGTTTATAGTGTGATGGAGGTGATGTACGGACCAAAATAGCACGAAGACTTTAGCGGCTTCGGCAATTACGACCGCCCATCAATGCGATGCCAAGCGAGTCGTTGTTCGTTATCGTCGATCCTAGGTGGTTGATCGGTTTGAGCCCACTAGGAAATCATGGACATGGACGGCTTTGATGTGTCATTTGGAACTTTCATAGTACGGCACCATATATGACCTGCGGCTGGGTTCAATTGGGCTTCACTTACCGTGGCAGTGATTGAGAGATGCCCACTTATTGATCCTAAGCTGCATGCAATTTGACCACAACGGAACGAGCTTATTATACTTCAAGACTCATTCTTGAAAAAAATTAATGAATGATTTTATACTTTAATTTTATTGATGATTTATTATGCTTTTTTGATACTTTAATTTTATTAATGAACTTATTATTGGTGCGAGAAGGCATAGTAAGAATGATTTTATTTTTATTTTTTAAAATATATAATAAATAATAAATAAATAAATATTTTTAAAAAAATATATATTTAAAATCATAAAAATGTTGTTCATTTTTTCAACAAAAGAAAAAAAAAATAAAGAAACTATTTTGGATCACTTTTATTTTCTCTCTTTTATTTTTAAAAATTAAAATATAAAATTTATCGTGAAAATATATATCTATTATACTATTTTTATTTTTAATTTTAAAAATAACTTTTTGAAGAATTTAGGATATTTTTTGAAAAAGTAATATTAAGCAAATATCCCAACAAATTATTTCATGACATTTTTGATAGTTTATTATTTCATTCATAAAGAAGTGAACCATGATGTCTTCTACATTTGATGGTACTATTAATTTGCTATTTATTAGAAAAATTTATCTGTGAATGCTGCGATTATGATGTATACTGCTAGAAGTGAAAATGGCAAATAACACCAAGTATGAAGCATAAAATTTTTCTATATTTTGAGATAGTCAATAAAGGTTCCAATTTGTTTTGAACAATCATAAATCATAATCATATTATCTAAACATCATTTTCCTACCATAAACTAGCTTATTAATGACACATTGTCCACATGTATTCTTGGCTCAGCAATGTATGTCCATCCGACATCGTGGCCGAAGACGCGACTCTTTGTGGAGGAATACAAGGATGCAATTTAACTTAGCTCCATCCTCACCTCTTCTCATCAAGGCTCCAGTTGACATCATTTTTTTATTTTTTATTTTTAAAATAAAAAATATAGGATTAATGTTACAAAAATAATTAATTTTATATTTTTTTAACATTTTAAAATATTTTTTGAATTTTAATTTTGATAATGGCTTCATCTTATTGGATAAGAGTAGTGTAATCATTTATATTAATTTCTTTTAATTTTTACACATCAAATATAGTTTATTTTTATAATATTAAAACTATATAATAATAAAAAATAATAGTAATTGTTTTTGTTTTTTCTTTTTTTTAAAAAAAAAAGTGACAGCTTTTAATTTTTTTTATTTTTTAACTTAAGAGAAATCTAAGGCATTTCAGATTTAGATAGTTGTTGTATATATCATGAAGGGTAGTCGTGCTTCTATCTTCTGCACCAAGATATTATCTTCGAGAGGCACGAATTTACTCTTAAGGATAGTATCGTACACACCTCAGTATCTTCTTTCATTTTCATATTATTTCGAGTAATATCTCATCCTTATCTATCCAACAACCCTCGCATGAGAAGAGATTGTTTTTGTATTTCAAATAAATGATCTTCAACTCAAAATGGACCAACCTCACTATTATTACCAAGGTTCACCATTGACACTCTACATGTGACTTTCCAATTATTGCTAACACATTTTGATGGCTGCATTTTACATCTTGTTTATTCAAGTTTTTTTTGTATTGCATATGTGCACCTGTTCTCCAGTCCATAGCCTTTTATCTCTCTTTTTTTTTTAGTTTTATTAAGTAGTCTCCATCCTAGTTCGTTGCTTCATTTTATTTTTACTTCCTTTCATCTTCTGCATTGATGCTGACAAAATATTTTCGCTACAGGGATGCGGTCATGAGAGGAGTGTTCTATCTCCAGTTATTTTATACATTTGTTTACTCTGAGTTTACTAAATGCTCAAGTAATTAGAATATGCCCGTGAAGGAGACAAAAAAATCATCTGCCTCTGGCAGGAAGAAGTCAGCAGAAAGTTACTCTTGTACCATCAATTCATCTGTCCAGTTGCCAAATTCTTATGGCAAGCCCTTGGAACAAAAATGTGCTGGTGTTGTAACTCCAAGAAAACATAAAAGGAACCATAGTGAGCAAATGTTTGAAGAAACTATAGGAACAGTAGAATTTGCTTTCCACCCAGATAACGGAGGGAAGCTTGTGGAACCATCTACTTATTCCAAGGCATCTTTGGATCATGAATGCACAAGAATCAGAAACGCTATTGAGAAAACATGTTCTGGAAATACTGAAAAATGTCAAGAATCTTTTCTTAATGGTTGTCCTGGTGAACTTGAATGCTTGGATAGTAGAGATGTTACGAAAGATAGTGATGGCTGGCTGAGAAGTGGATGCAGTTCTAAGCGGTATCAAGGATCCAAATGTGGCTGAGAACTGCTACCAGAAACATGGTGTGTCACTGATAAATCTACACCACACTGTTTTCTAAGTTCTTCAGATATATTCTCCCATGGATTTACAGGCATACAATTAATATCCTGAAAAAAGATAGATCACTACAAGAAAATTAAAATATAGCGATGCCCAAATGCGTCGCTATAGCTTGTTTAGCGACGCATTAGCGACGCAATTAAGGCGTTGCTAAAAGGATCATCGCAACCTCAATTTATCGCAGTTGCGTCGCTTAACAACGACTCTCTGCGACGCACTAATGCGTCGCAATATATTGCGACGCAACTACATACGTCGCAATATTGCGACGCATACTAAATGCGTCGCTAATTGAAAAATAATTTTTTAAAAAATTAGTTGCGACGGACAATCTCGTCGCAATTGCATCGCTAATTAATAAATTATTTTTAAAAAAAAAATAAAAATATATATTTTTTAATTTTTTTAAATTAATTGCGATGAAAAGTAGCGTCGCTAATTAATGAATTTATATTTTAAAAAAATAAAATAAATTAATTTTAATTTTTTAAAATAATTGTGATGCATACTAATGCGTCGCTACATTAAAAATATTTTTTTAAAAAATATTTGCGACGTAAAAGCTTGTCACAATTGCGTCGCTAACTAGTTAATTTATTTTTTAAAAAAATTAAAATAACATAATTATTAATTTTTTTAAATTAATTGCGATGAAAAATAATGTCTAATTAATTATTTATTTTTTAAAAAGCAAAATAAATTAATTTTTAATTTTTAAAGTAAATTAATTTATTTATTTAAAAAAATTAAATAATATAAATTAAACTTGCTAATACAATGTAATTGACCAAAACAACCATTACAAAATTTTTAAAAATAGATAAAAATTTATTTTATTAATTATTAAAATTTTCATATACAAAACAGAAAAAAAAAAATATATCAAGTAGTGAAAAAAAAAATACATCATGTGTCTGCAGGCGGCTGTGGAGGCTGCGGAGGCTGGGATGAACCCTGCGACAGGTGACGAACTAAATCCTGCAACTGACGCATCTGCTCTCTCATCTCTGAGAGCTCCTCCCGAACCTCCTCGCGAACTTCCTCCTTGATAGATCTCTGGATGTCGTCTATCTGCTCGGAGGAATATCGCCAGAACCACACGAACTGGAGCCCTGATGGAAAAAATATTTGGAAGCTCTGGTGCCCAAACCATAGACCCTACGGTCTCGCGGCTGGGCACCAACAGCCTCCAAAAACATACGTCGACTCTCCTCTGGTGAGAGTTCGACGGGCGGCCCCCCATCAGTAGAGTCGACCTGCGAAGCCTAAGACTGCAGCTCCTCGACTCGTGCCTTTGAGTTATAAAATCAATGACAAATGAATCAATATATAAAGCTAAATAAAATATTAGAAATTAAATAAATAAAATATAAATCTAATTTCTTACCCCAATCTCCCGTGATCGTGTATCGACCCAGGAACCGTCCTTCCTGGTGTGTGTCGCCCTGAATAGACGAAACTCACCAGGATCTCTGCCCTCCTGCTCGGACTACAAAAGCAGAAGAAAGAATATAAATGCAAGTATTTGTTAATGACTAAATTAGTATTTAAATTGTTTATGGTTTCTTACCATACGATGCATGTGCTCCTGAATAGAAATGGAACCAGCACTGTGACAGGAGAGGCCCGTGCCACGATCGCCCTTCTCAGATCGGCGGTTCGTGCTGGCTGATGTGGACCTCCTGATCCATGCCTCGGACTGCCATGCCTGATGCCAGCTGGCCAAATACCCTCCGGCACATGCCTTGGACGGTCACCCGAACTCCTCCAACGATAAAGCATGTTGGAGCCGCAAGAGCATTCCNCCAACCCACGTAAGCAACGATCGCGATTTCACCCAGGAACTAAGCCGGTTTCGTGGTCTTGATCCAGCCACCGGAACCAACGACGAGAACAGGCGTCCGCTCCCCAGGCCAGATTTGTGACCATGGGATCCAGGAAGGACGTGAGGTGTAGTGTGGTGTTCATTGTCATGGATTCTCCCATGAGGTGGTGTTCGGTTTCTTTCTCCCAGGAGCGTGGTAACCCATCTAAGAGGACACGCACGGTAAGGGAAGGGAAAAAGGTAAACAAAAGTGAAGGTCCAAGCCAGGTACGGCAAGTCAAAGTTGTTCTTCCTGGCTTGAGAGGATTCCAGCAGGAAAGAGAGAAAAAAAAGGGCTGCAGTTTGATTGTTGGTAAAGCCTAAAAAATTTCTCCATGGAGAGAATTCTATTGCTGTTCATCAAGCACTAAACCTCAACAAAAACTTAATAATTTAGATGAAAACAAGCTTTGTTTCCTTTCTTGATTACCATTCAAATTAATCGTTCATCAACCAGTTTGTTGTATGGTCCTGGTTACCAAAACCAGCTAGTCCTGAGAGATTCAATTGCCATTGAAAGGTGGCATGTGAAGTTTTCAACCAAATTCATGAGTTTTCACTAGTAATGAAGGATTAAATACGTGTGCGCATGCATGCACACACACATATAGTAACACAACGCAGCACATGATTTATCAAATGACATAATTGCTGATTTAGAGCCGCATCATATTCAAAATCACTAAGAATGTTAGAATATTTGAGACTTAGGACATCCTCTAAAAGGATAAGGTTACCAAGCAACCGACAAAGACCTCAACAATCGACTCTAGACCAACAAATAACCATGTATAGTGTATGAGCGATAAGACCTCATCATAACCTTAATAGCAGCATGTGGTACTTTCCCATGAGTTGATTGTATTGACAAACTTGTCTTAATCATCACGATTAATTTGGTCTATTTGCCTCTACTTACGTACTTCGCAAGTCAAATGATACTTCGGTATCATAGTCGTTGTAAGCTAAAGCTTAAGTAACAAAGTATTTATCTCATGCATTCGGTGATAGCTTTATGGATGAGTATAATCTCTGAGTTTGAGAACATTTCCGAATCTCCTTTCAACCTAATTTAAATATTGGTTAAACTGGTGCCGGATCCTGGTAGCTGAAAGTATGAAGAAATAACCAGAACATAGAACTATTTGGGCCTAAGTTTATATTGTTACACATTGGTCTGACTAATTACCACAGAGAAAATTTTGAATATGCTCGGTCCATTTTCAAACCAATTGCAACCCTACTTGAAAAGAGTCTAGATGAAGCCAAAAAAAGGATGCAAGAATTAATATAGGACACTCCTCTCCAAGTTGTAAACCATAAATATACACATTCCGCAAGAAAATACCAAAATCAAATAAGTGTGGAAACTTCAATGAGTAAGAAAATATTTCTAGCAGATAGAGTCGGTTCATCAAAGGGCTTTTCCAGTAACAGGATATTCAATAATTGTGGTGTGGCATATTAGTGGCCAAATCAGTAGAAACACTAATGTAAGTTGCTTACAACCTAATGGCAAGAGGGATTATTTAACCTTGTAAAGACCTTAAACTGCTTTGCAGCTTGGTGCTTTATCCCTTTCTTCAAATGTTTCCAGAATAAGTTTCAAAACTTCAGCTAATATAATCACACTGTTATCTTTCCTCTGATTTGCGTTGCCTTGATTTGAGGCAAAAGTTATAGTTAGAAAAGAAAATGTTGATAGGGACATATTACTGCACAGATTTTGTGCTCACATTCCAATCATATTGACACAATGCAGTGCATGGGGTGGTCAGTCCAGCCTGCAACATGGCAAAACATTTGCATACTGTAAGGAACACTGCCACTGCTTTTTTTTTTTCTTTCTTTTTAATAAAAACATCACCCAGAAAGTGAATCCCACATTGTAGGATGTACATTTTGTTCTACTATTTAAGCACACTGAAGCATATTTGTCATAAAATATAAAGGGAGAGATGTGAACTCATGTAATGACTCCATGAGAAGTATCAGAGTGAGAAAGCTTGCCAGCAGCACTTTCATGTGAATGATGATCATATAAATATTATATTCAACTAATTATTACCTAAGATCAAGAACAGGAACAAGATTTGTGATGCAGAATATTAAATCTTTGGGTCATCTACGTTGGTAGACGAGCTTGACCCTGGACAGCCCTTACCCAGATTTGCTACGAACCTCCCCGCCCGGGAGGGGTTTTTCCCCATTATGATGATCAGATAAATATTATAGTCATGATGGAACGCTCTAGGGTTTTGTGTCTTCAGGATTCTGGCTCTTGAATTTCTTCTTGCAATTTTTTTCTTTTTCTTTTTTGGGTTGCATTGTACAACCTACGTTTTACTTAATTTAGCGAAGGGTCTCATCAGGATTTTGATTTAGATGAATTTTGTTTCTTTATTGCCTTCTTCTATTTCTTGATTTTTATTTTTGTTCCAATGGGTCTTCTATAAAGGAAAATAAAGCCAACTGATTCTTTGTTTCTTTCTTCCATTCTTTGATTCGTATTCTTATTAAAACGGGTTTTCTTTAAAGATCTACTACGAAAGAAAGCATAGTGACACAGTGTTGGTACCATTGATACTATATTTTCAGTCTTATATATCAGATGTATATGGTCCAGGCCTTATCTTGAACCTTATTTCATTAATTTTTCGGCAAATAAGTTAAACCGAGAGTGTTGGATTTAGCTAGGCTTATCAAGAGACCAAAGCATATGAGAAGAGAAGATATTATTTGAAAATTCTTGGCTTCAAAGATGCATTTAATGTGCTATCATGATGTTATATTAAAGAGTGCATTTACATTAAAGAGCACATTAGGTGCTCTACCAAATCTTTGTATTAGAGAGTATCAAATCAGGCCTTATCTTGGATTGATTTAAATATTATAAATTTATCTCACTTTCTTTTGATGCATGGAGTTATTATCATTTGCCTGATTTAAATATTGTAGTTTAATTTTCATTATTCTTTAAATTGCAGAGCTTGTGAGAAGTTATTGTAAACTGAAGAAAGTCTCTAGGATTTCCAAAACCAAATAGAAGTTTCCATAAGTTTCAAGCAATTTTCATCTACGGCTGCAAGCAGAGCATAATACAAAGATCGATGAAATTGAGAGAGATCTAACTTCAGAATTAAAAATTAATTTGGAGTAGCCTCAACAACTTAGCCTCCTAATCCTCTCTATCTCTTCTACCTCCTTTATCCTCTACCATCTCTATTGTTTACCACTTGTATACATTACTTCTACATCAAGAAGAAGCGAGAATTGAGTTAATCGAATCATCTGATTGTATTGTTTTAATTCTATTTATTATTTTGTAAATAATAAAGATTCATTTGGCATGCCTTAATCTTTATCTATGTTTCCATACCATCGAGTATCCTTACTCAACTAAAGTTAAAACAAGAGAGGATCTTGCCGCATTGCCAGTTAACATCACAGCATGGTAAATCGAAATTGATGCTAGCTTCTTTTTTTGTTTGTTTGTTTTTCTAATTTCCACCTTGCATGGGGCAATATGATGCAGATTTTGTACCTATAACCAGTTATGGAGAGAGCTTCTTAACTCGGTAAAGGGTGGAGGGCAAAGGGGGTATGGGCCTAGATGGCGATGATGATGGGCTTTAGTGGCAGAATCATAAATTTTTCCTTGAGTGGGTGGTTAAGTTATACTATAATTTTTTGCTATAGATAACGAAGAAAAAAAATTTGATGAAAGAAATGAAAAGAAATATCTCAGAAAAACTCTTTGAATGGCTATGCTTCAAGAAAATTGAAGCTGAAAATTCCTCCTTATTTTCAAAGATTTTGAGAACTTAAAGAATAGCTTAAGTAAACAATTAGAGTCTACCCAAGACTTAGACCTTTTGTTGCATGTGTGATGTGTGATGCACCTCATTTGAGAATGGCAAAAGACTAGTTTTTAATGTTTTGAGAGGGGAAACCAAGAATTGGTCCTATCATTTTCTTTTATTTAAGTCTTTTTGTTAACATGTTAATAAAGTACAAGTAAAAGATAAGCAATCACAAAATGCCATAGTGAAACAAATAATAAATTTATATAGTATATAAATTTTAATTGGATATGAAATTAAGTGGATAGGGAAGGACTCTCGTAGCGAGCGGTGGAGGAGGGTGTATGGTGGCAGCAATGATAAGGATCATGGGGTTGGTAGTTGAAAGGGATAATGGATATATAGTAAAGAATAAGAGAGTGGTATGAAGATATACAGGAGGCAAAGAATTGTTAGTTGTTCAAATACTAGTTGTTCTAGCATTATGCTTCTTGGTATACATGTTCTGTTGATAGATTCTCCTAACCAGTGAGCTGTGTTGGCATAGGCTTATTGCTAGAGGTGGGCACTAGGCCGTGCCGAGGCCCAGGCCTGCCATGCCAAAAAAAAAAATTTGGTCGTGCCCGGCACGGCTCGAAAAAAAAAATTGTACCTAACATGACCCGTGGCCCATTTTGGTTGTACCGTGACGGCCCCTAAACGACACCCAACTATTTCTGGAAATGGCTAGTTGGGGGGGGGGGGGGGGGGGGGGGGGTTTGACCATTTTAACACCCCCAACAGCCATAAAACGGCTAAAAATAGAGGTATTTTGGAAAAAAATATTTATTCCTATAAATACCACATTCCTCTCATTCTCACCACACCAAACTAACTCTTCTCTTCTTCTTACTACTATTTCACTCTCTAGCAAGTGCTCTAGCAATTTAATTTTTAATTTGCAAGTGTTCTAGCAAGTACTCTAGCAAGTATTCAAGTGCTACACAAGAGAAGGTTCTTGTTGAGAAGTTTAAAGTACAAGAGAAAGGAGGTCACTTCTTGTTGAGAGGCGAGAGCACAAGAGGAAGCTCACAAATCTCGGCTCCATGCCTCCACCTCTGGTTCTCTTCTCAATTCCTTCTTATAGTTAGCTTTTTTTTTTTTTTTGCATTCATTAATTTAAAATTTTAGATATAGCATCTTATGACGAAAGTCATTTTGGCATGCCCCCTGTTTTTGAGGAAGAGAAAACTAATCTCCCAAGTTTTCTCTAGAACCAGTGTCAGTGAACGGAGTGAAGGTCAAACCTCTTCTCATAAGAGGACTATGATATTTGGAATGATTTTGATAGAATTGTGGTTGATAGAGTCTTCAAAGAAAAATGTAGAAAATGTGCAAAACTTTATAGTTCTAATAGTACTGGGGGACAGGGCATTTAAAAAGACATCAAGAGACTCATAGGATGCAAGATTTTCACCTGCAAAGTACCCTTAATATACAAGGGGGATCACTACTTGCAAGTACTTTTGCATATAATCATGAAAACCATAGGAAATTACTTGTAAGATAGATAGATCAGGATGAATTACCTTTTAGTTTATGTAATTCTTATAATTTAGAATAATATATTCGATTAGCCCTACAACCTGCTTATAGAAGAACTAGTAGGCATACATTTAGAAATTAGCTATGACAAACTTTTTAGCAATGAAATAAAGTTTAATTGAAACGCTCTTTCTTTTAAATGCAAGAGTTTCTTTAACTTCTTATATTTGGTCAGTATCTGTAGGTAGTAATTGTTTTATTGCTATTACTGCTTATTATATTGATAATGATTGGCAACTAAATAAATGAATTCTTACTTTTTGTGCTTTTGATTTTCTGCATTCGGAGCAATAAATTTCAAATGCTATTTATCAAACTGCATGCTCATATAATATTAATGATAAAATAATATCTATTTCTTTTGATAATGCATCTAATAATAATTTTGTTGTTGCATTATTAAATGACTTTTTGCATTCCATTTTAAATGGACAATTATTTCATATTAGATGTGCATATCATATATTAAATCTTTCTGTTCAAGCTGGCATGGACATAATTCAAGATGTTATTTTAAAAATTAGAAATATTTTTTTATTCATGCTTCAAAAGCAAGACTTTAAGAATTTAAACAATTATGTATAGATCATAAAAAATATTTTAAAAAAATTAAACTTGATATAATTACTCGCTGGAATAGTACCTATAGCATGATCCATGATGCGTATCCATATAAAAACCTATTAAGTACATATCTTAATGATCGTGGATTAGGATTTACATTGACTCAAACTAATTGGAGTAAAGGTAAAATTTTGAAAGATTTTTTGGTTACTTTTTATGATGCTACAAATGTTCTTTCTGGTATTTATTATCCAAATTCTTGTTCATTTTTACAAAAAGCATATGTAATTAGTAAAAAATTTCATGAACATAGATATGATGATATTTAATGCCTATTATATATCAAATGGAAACTAAATAGAATGATTATTGGGAAAGGATATGTCCTTTGCATAACTTAGCTACTGTTTTTGATCCTAAAGTTAAATTAAGTGGCTTACTAATTTTAATTGATGCATATTGAAAATATAGTTAAAGATCCTGAACCTACTAAAAATGAGATAACACGAATCCTTAATGATATTTATGCTTTATATGATGACAAAATTCATGAATCTAGAATACCTGCTTAAAGCTCTGCTTCTTCTTTTAGTTCTTGTTCGTTATCTATTTTTCATTCATTGCACAAGAAAACATACATGCTTCATCTTCTTCATCTTCATCTTCTTCATCTTTAAATAGTGAAATAGAATTTTATTTATGAAATGATCTTCATTTTGCATATGATAAAAATCAAATAGAGAATCTAGATGTATTAGTTTGGTGGAAGAGTGTTAGAAATCAATATCATGTTATGTCTGCTATTGCATGCGATATTTTAGCTATGTCGATGTTCACAGTAGCACCGGAATCCGCTTTCAGTGCAGGTCGACGTGTTCTATACGAAAAAAAAGTCGGATGACTAGCGAGACAGTTGAGATGCTTCTTTGCTTCAAAGATTGGTTGAATGCTGAGACGAGGCTTCAAGATAAAGATGGGCAAGACTTAACCAACGAAGATGATGATGATACAAATACTATGATGAGTGAGTCATCTCTAATTTTTTAATTATTAAAGTGAGTCATATTTTTTCTCCTTATTGTATTTTGAAGGTCATGATGTACCATTTTAATTTTAAATTAATACAGGGGTCTATGCCAAACCCCCCACATTAAGGTGGCTTCATAATAATAAATTCTTTGTTCCCAATAATTTTTAATTTATTAAAAAAAATATAATTTTTTTAAGGGATCAGGCTTTGGGCCGGCACGGCCTAGGCCCTTTGCCGTACCAGGCTGGCATTAATTGGTCCGCGGGCTAGACTTTTCAAGCCCGGTCTAGCTAGTCATGCCAGGCATGGCCCAGCTCGTTGCTGGGCCGGGATATGGGTCCTAGTCTATGTCTACTTATTGCTATCAAAAGGAACTTTGCAAATCCCCAATAGAAAGCCCATTGCAGCACACTGTGCACACCACAACGTTGATGAGATCAATGGAAGGAAGAGGTAGAAAGTGCACTCCCTTTTCCTTGGTCTAGTTTATTTTATGAGAAATTAATATATTTTGACAGTGAACATTGTTTTAATATTACAGCTGCTCAGCACTTGCTTCTAACTCATAAACAAAATACAGGGTTTGCAATTAACAACAAGCAATATACAAGAATCATTTATGTCTCCACCACCGTGGATGGGTAAGTCACTTTGGTCTCTATCTGGTTAAAGGACCTTCCCTTTTTATTTGTTAAAATTTCTAGCCAGAGCAGTTCTTACTTCATTGCAAATTCTGTTGTGTTCTGTTTAATTTCCCCTAAATTTTTGATACATGGCTTATAATTGCTCTGCTAGGACTGGAGGTTCGTTTGCTATAGCTGTGGTTGTTTGTCTGAGATTTATTCTTTCATTCACCTAAATGCTCCATATGTATTATGTTCTTTTGCATTTAAGGATTTGGCTTTCTACTCATAAAGTGAGCCTTCTCTGCTTGTCTCTGCAACACGAATTATCATTGCAGCTGCCTGAGTATGCAATAACTTATGTGTTTGTAGAATTGGAATTTTGCTAACTGGCTTCATATTAATGTTCAGCCATCCATTTGTTTCCGTGTTCCTGGAGCTGTGCTTTGAGATTAGTGCTCGAACTGCTACCAGCTTGCTTCAGAATCAAGCCCCATCGGACTATGGTGCTCTGTCCAACTACTTTTGGTGCTTGGGTCATGGCGACGCATGGTCCTGCTTTGAAGGCCCGTGGAGCTAGAGGCCCAATTCCCTGGCCGATGTGGAAGGGGAAGCTCGAGGCGTCGTGGTCCTTGCTAGGGCTAGACTTTCCAAGCCCGGCATGGTCCGGTACTATAGCTACCGAGTCATGCCAGGCATGGCCCAGCTCGTGCCGTGCTGGGCCGGGATTAAATTCGGGATTGGCCCGATGCCCTAGTAGGCCTATAGGTCTACATATATAAATGCATATCTAATTCAATGTGGGAACTGAACTCGGAATAGTCATAGACATAGCTAAACGCATACCCAATAGTTAAAGCCCATTGGCCCAAGCTTAAACACACTGACACGCATGCACATCAGCACAACGTTGATGAGATGCAACGGAAGGAAGAGTTGAAGTAGAAAGTGCACTTCCCTTTTCCCACTTGATTGTCTAGTTACTAATTTTTATGAGACCTCACATAGGTAATAGTTAATAATCAGTGATTTTGATGCCATGCCTTGAATCATTGACATAGTTTGAATATTACAGCTAGCTCAGCACTTGCTTAAACTAACGAATGCGTTATATGCTTCTTTCCTAATGTAAATAATCCAGAAGTCGACAATGAGTACTTGACTAGGGAATAACCTTTTGCTATTATAAAACAATCCCAAAGTCCTTTTAAGAATCCAATCGCTTTCCAATGCATTACTCCTGGATTTTTAGTGAATCTCGAAAGTTTACAAACTGCAAAAGCTATATCAGGTCTAGTGCCATAGCATACATTAGACCTATAGCACTGGACTTGAGCAACAGTACCAGTCAGTCTTCATGTGTTTGCCTCCTATCGTTTTGGTTAAAGGACCTATCCCTTTTTATTTAGTTCAAAATGTTAGTACCTAGCAACAGAGTTTTCTGTGAATTTAGTGCATCTTACCATTATGCTTGAAACCATATTCTAAAATTGAATCAAACTTTTCATGCCATTTCTTTGGAGCTTGTTTTCTAGCTTTAATGCTCATTTCCTGGTCTCAGGTTGCTCCATATACACCCTTCATCTAGATCACCATTCAAGAAGGCCCATTTGATGAATACATAAGTTATAAATGGATGCTAACGCAAACAACAATCTTATAGAAGTGATCCGTGCAACAGGAGCATAAGTATCAAAATAGTCAAAGCCCTCTTGTTGTCGGAAACCTTTAGCCACCAACCTTGCTTTGAAGAGGACTAGGAGGTGCGTAGCTTCTTTCGTCTTGCTATAGGAGCTGTGGTTGTTTGTCTGGAGAATTTTTATTTTTGTTTCAAGTTTCTAGGAATATTGATTCACCTAGATGTTGAATTCGTGGAATCATCACCAAGAAATGAACATAGTATTAGACTGTCTTCTTTTGCATTTATAGGATTTGAAAATTAATATAAAATTGCATAATTCAGATGTATTCTATTATGCACATACTAAGTAATGCTTCACCCCAAAGGTTCAAGTGAAGCTTAGAACTTAGCAACATTGAGGGAGCCAATCCATTCTTCTCCATGTTCTTCACTGTCTCTCGACAATTGATTTATACAATTTAAACTTGTCGAACAATCTTTATGCTTCATAAGATAGACATAGGTATACCTAGAGTAATCATCAATGAAGAAATATCTATTTCCTCCTCTAGTCAAATTTTCATTTAATTCACATATACGAATGAATAATTTGTAAAATTTTAGAATTTCTTTCGGACTTAGGAAATGGTAATTTAGTCATCTTAGCTTGAATGAAAATTTCACACTTATCATGGTTATCATTTTCGTATGTTATGTAACCATTTTTGTAGACATGTGCTTGAATGCCATAAATTAATTGATGAACCAACCATATAAACAGTAGCAACAGAGGTTACAGAAAGTTTGAAATTCCATCACAAGCATATCCCTTACCAACAAAGCATTCTTTGAGAGGATAAGTTTATCGGATTCTAAAACAGTCTTGAATCCTCCTCTACAAAGCAGATTTGCAGAAATTAAATTCTTCCTAATTTCTGGTACATGAAGAACATTAATTAAAGTTAACTTCTTTCCTGAAGTGAAATGGATTTCGATGGATCCTTTGCCATGAACTTTGACAGACTTCATGTCCTTGAGCAGCAACTTCATAATTCTTGAATTGATTCTTATCATTGCATATATGAATAGTTACCCGAATCGCATTGGTGTTGTAGACAGAAGCCATATGCACTTCGGTTACCATTGAAATTTTCATTTCAGATACCATGGCAATAAGATTTTGTAACTCTTTCTCTTGTGCTTCAGAACTTTGCCGCTAGAGCCAGCATGCATTTTCTTCCAGAATCTGCACTCCTTTTTGAAGTGCCCTTTCTTCTTGCAATGGAAACAAGTCTTATTCTTCTTGGAATCGCTTGAACTTGATTCAGGCTGGACGAATTTATTTCCAGCCTTGTTGACATCAACAAAATTCACTTTGGAATCAGATTCTACTGCAAGCCTTTTACCATCTCGAATTCTTGTTTCTTCTTCAATTCTGAGATGTTTTTGCAATTGTTCCAAAGTGAAACTTTCAGAAGAATGCAACAACTTCTTCCTATAATCATTCCAAGATGGAGGAAGTTTGGCAATTATAGCCCCTACTTGTAATGGTTCGCCAACATCAACTTTCACATCTTTCAATTTGGATACTAAAATTTGTAATTCATGCACTTGATCTAAAACCGAAATATTATCAACCATATTGAATTCAAAAAATTGTAGTGCAAGAAACTTATCTGCTCCTTATTTTTCAGTGTTGTATTTGAATTCCAAAGCATTCCAGATTTCTCTAGGAGACTGAACCGAAGTGAACAAGTCATATAGACGATCTGAAAGAGTGTTGAGAATGTGTCCTCGGCATAGCAATTCATCCTCTTGACGTTTTAAACGTTCCTTCTTAACATCTTCGGTTTCATCAGGAGAAGGGACTGGAATTTGTGGCAAGTTCGGATCTAGCACATATCCAACCTTCAAAGCAGTAAGGAAGAACATCATCTTATCCTTCCAACGAGTATAATTAGTGTCATCAAAACGATCAAGTTTCATGAAGTCTTGGTTCATGACTTTGAATGCAGAATCTGTTCGGTTTTCCATTGATGAAGTAAGAAGATAAACACTAAAAGATTGTTGGAGATAATTGTACGGGGAATCTGGATTTGAGGCATGAATGAACACTATCCTTTTAGTGTTTATTTGCCCCCACTATAGATTGCAAATGGGGATCCGCAAAGAACACTTCAGGATACAACAAATCCAAGATTATCGTTTGCAAGCGATAATCTTCTATTTGAGAACATCCTTTATCTTTATAGAGAATTTAAAACGGTCGGATTGGGAAGGGTTGTATTCAAGAGATACGTCTCTTGGGCATAACCGAATATTAGTTTAAAAAATAAAAGAACCGCAGAAATTAACTGCAAAAAATTAAATTCGGCTTGATTGACTTTCATGCCCAAGATGCCCAAGTGCCCATCTTTGACTTTAAATTATATTATAGGCCCAAGTTATTTAGGCCCAACTCATCCACAAGAGAAAGAGTCCACCAACATATATAAATGAGCATCCAATTCTCTAGCTATTCAATGTGGGACTAATCCCATTCACATCCTTCACACAAACTACATTTACAATTTGTCTTGCCCATCGCTGTTATATATTCAAGTTCTCTGACCCTCTGGCCAAGGATCTGATGCTTGGACGGCCGTGGGCCGTCAATGGGCTTCTAATTGCTACGGAGGGATGGAGACCGGAGTTTATTCCTGCGGCTGATTCAGTGCCAAATGCTCTGCTCTGGGTGAGGTTGCCGAATCTGCCATTGGAATATTGGTTTGAAGCAATTTTGAGCTCAATCCTCTCACTGGCTGGGGAGTTCATCTTCTCTGATTCTTTAACAAAGGATAAATCCAGAGGGGGCTTTGCTCAGGCTTATGTGAGAGTGGATTTACGAAGACCTCTATGGCCGGGTATTAGAGTTCGGGGATGCCTTGGCCCCTTCTGGCAATACTACGCTTATGAGCACTTGGAGGGTATTTGTCCCAAGTGCGGCTCGCTACACCTTGTTGGCCTCTGCTCACCGGCAACTACTTCATCGGCAGGGCCCAATTATGGACCCTAGATGGCCGCTCTCCAGCAGCGAAAGCCTCCTCATGGCACTGTTTCGAAGCTGAGAAGGAAGACTGTCTGATGGATATGCTTCACTCTTAGCTCCGGTGGAGGGTTAGGTTATGCCAGTGAAGATCGCATGGAGGCGCAACCACAAGCCGGGCCATCCGATGCACTCCCCTGTTGATGGGCTGAAACAGGGTGGTGAGGGGGGAAGAATGTG
Organism: Calamus simplicifolius; assembly: GCA_900491605.1. Classification (NCBI taxonomy): domain Eukaryota; kingdom Viridiplantae; phylum Streptophyta; class Magnoliopsida; order Arecales; family Arecaceae; genus Calamus; species Calamus simplicifolius. The sequence goes on along the minus strand of UESW01003908.1, from coordinate 770,766 downwards.
CCGGTGGAAACTGAAACACTGCCTGAAACTCTGTCTGAAACATTGCCTAAATCAGTGCCAGCTGAAACCGATACATTGGCTGAGATTCAATCAAAACTAATGAGTGCTAAATCAGCTATGAAACATAATGTGGAGGTAGCGAACCCCTTTGCTATCCTTGGATCCGATAAATGGGCTGGACGGCCTACGGGTCGGCAAGATGATCACCTTGCTCCTTCGAAGAGGGCCAGGCCTATGGAGGCCCTCACTCCTCGGGTGGTATCCAAATCTGCAAAAGAAAAAGGGAAAGTAAAGGAATCGGGACCCCTCTCCATTAAAGATAAATTTACTTTCTCAATAGCCCTGGAGGTGCTTAAGGGCACTGTCGGCCCGGTTAACTTGGGACCTAACTCTACTGACAGCAAGGGTGCAGCCACCAATGGTCTGAGGGATGCGGATTCTCAGGCCAATCTAAGGGAGGGCCGGAACCATGATCTGATAGTCTCCTATCTCAAGGAAGCTATCCGAGGGGAGGATCATGTTACCCAGACCGTCTCCTTGCCCCCACCGGGGATAGAGACCGTAGCTGCTAGGGAGGCTACTCAGATGATGGAATGTAGTAGTCAAAATTCTGAGGGTGGCACCCCAATTAAGGGATGCCTTTCTATTGATGATATGCTGGAGGATCAAGCGGGGTTCCCACCAGTCAAATGAAGATCCTTATCTGGAATGTTAGAGGAGCACAGAAACTTTCATTTTGCTCCTCCTTTGGATAACTCTTGCAGCAACATAATTTTGATGTTTGTGTTCTTTTGGAAACCCGATTATCGGGTGATAGCCTGGCCCGCTTCAGGAGACAGGTGTCCAGATCCTGATCTTCTTATACAGTGGAGTCCATGGGTCTATTAGGTGGTATAGTGGCTCTCTAGCGCACCACTTCCATTAGAGTGGATGCCTTTCCTGAGTGCAACTAGCTGATTGCTCTTGTCATCTCGAAGGGGTCATCTGATCCATGGCTCCTATCAGGTGTTTATGCCAGTGCTGACTTTCGGAAGAGGCATGTCCTCTGGAAGGAGATACACTCTCTTCTTGCTCAGGGTGTTTCATCACTCATAGCAGGAGATTTTAACTGTATTGTTGGGGCCAACGAAAAGAAAGGGGGCAGACAGATTGTAGATTCGATGGAAATTTCTAAGTTTAGAACCTTTTATTTCTTCTGCTGGACTGTCCAACATCTGGGGTTCTCAGATTCCTAATTTACCTAGTGCAATAACCGGCAGGGATCTGCTCGTGTATAGGAGAGATTGGGCAGGGCCATGGCCACGGTCCAATGGCTACAAATCTATCCTTTTGTCACTGTTACTTGCATTCCAAGGATTGCTTCTGATCACTATCCTATTCTGATTACCACTGCTATGGACGGCCAGTAGCGGAAATAGTTTCGATTCGAGCAATTCTGGACTTCCTACACCTCTGCTTGGACCCTCATTTCCCAGGTATGGTATATGCCTGTGATAGGTAGTGCCATCTACATGCTGTCTAGGCATCTTGAGTTAGCGAGACACAGACTCTCTAGATGGAACAGAGTAAAGGTTGGGGACATTGTGAAGAAACTAGAGCAGGTGGAAGCCGACATAGCTTCCTTCCAAACTAAAGAATATCAGGAAGGTTGCCTCTCTGAGCAGGATATCACTTCTCTCAGAGCCAAACTAGTGCTTCATCACTCCTTGTCATAGTAGCAAGAGATTTACTGGAGGCAGAGGTCCCAGATTCAGTGGATTAAAGAAGGGGATCGTAACATCAGATTTTTTCATCAGGCCACTCTGAAGCGGCGTGCAGCAAATATAATTCGGTGCCTTATTGATGACGAGGGGCATTACCAGAAGGATATTTTGATTATTAGGGATGCTCCAATTCTTTCAGTCTAGGTGGTCAGAGCATATTGGCGAGGGATTCCCAGTACATCCGGTTCCGGCTTCTAAGAGGATCTCAGCTCATGAGAATGACATTCTAATCATGTTGATTACATCAAATGAGATTCGAATGGCGTTAGGGAAACTTGGGCCTGATAAGGCCCCTGGGCCCGATGGGTTTTTACCTTTTTTTTCTTTTGCTACTACTAGGATAATATGGGCCAGGATATTGTTTAGGCTATCCTTCTTGCTTTCCAATCCAAATTCATTCCGGTTGATTGAAATCGAACTCTTATTACTCTTGTGCCAAAGTGCTCCGATGCTTCCACTCATCATTATAGGCCCATCAGCCTTTGCACTATCCTGTACAAGGTCTGTGCGGAAATTCTAGTCATTCGCTTGCAGAATGTAATACCTCGCTTTATTTCTGCTGAGCAGGGGGCCTTTATCAAAGGGCGTTGTATTATCAATAATGTTCTTATAGCCCAGGATTTATGCATGATCTTTCGAGATCCTATGACCGTTAGTGTCTAATGGCGATCAAGCTAGATATGGAGCGTGCTTCCAATTAGTGAGCTGGGTTTTTCTACGCCGAACTCTATAGGAATTTGGGTTTGACGGCCTCTTTGTTGACTGGATCATGGCTTGCATTCATAGACCATCATTCTCCTTTATCATTAATTGTAGCCAGACCCCTTTCTTTCACTCTATGGTGGGGCTGCATCAGGGTTGCCTCTTATCCCCCTTTATGTTCATTCTTACTGTTGATGATCTATCTCGTGCATTCTCTTAAGCGCAGAATGATCATCGTATTGCCCCATTTACTTTGGGCCCCCAAGGACCCTCGGTATCTCATCTTCTATTTGCGGATGATTGTATCTTACTGGGCCAGGCTACTGTTCGTAATGCAACAACCTTTGCTTCCATTATTTAGCTCTACTGTCAGGCCTCTGGTCAGAAAGTTAATCTACATAAGTCCATGATCTGCTTTGGCCCGAAGATAAATGCTATAACCAGGGAGACTATTCTCCATTCTATAGGTATTACTACTCAGTCAGACAGGCTTTCTTATCTGGGAATCCCTATTACGGGAAGGCAACTGTGATGCAATGACTACATTGGCTTAGAGTGTAGGGTTTGCGACCGTCTTGATGGCTGGCAGGTCATGCATGGATTATCCATGATGGCAAGGATTATCCTCCTACGCTTGGTTCTTACTTCTATTCCTCTTTACCTTCTAACTAATGTTGTTGTTCCGAGGACTTGCTTGAGGAGGATAGAGAGATGGTTTAGAGACTTCCTTTGGGCCTCCATGCGGGATGGCCATGGTATCCATCTGATGGATTAGGACACTGTTTGCTTGCCTATCTCTGAGGGTGGCCTAGGTATCCAGTCTTTGACAGTCAGAAGAGAGGTGATGATTGCTAGGCACGCTTTCCGGTTCCTTCTTGATCCGTAGTGCTTATAGAGCTCTTTTATGTGGGCTTGTTATGGGGCATGGACTCCTACGGACTTTCAGTCTTCCCATGGTTATTCATCTTTCTGGAAGGAGGTATGTCGATATGCTCCAACAATCTTGAACAACATTTCATGGATGATAGGTGATGGATCCTTGATAGATGTTCAGGATACGTGGATTGTTAAGCTCCCCTTCTCTCTGGCCCACTTTCATCAGTATGGATGTTCCTACCAGCATGAGAGTTACGGATTTAATCTCTTGGGATCATACATCCTGGCACAGACCCACGGTGTCCCGATTCTTTGGGGAGGAGTTATCGCGTAGGATACTCTCCATTCCACTCATTTTGGGGTGCTCACTGGACACTAAAGTTTGGAAGAGATCGTGTCTTTCTATTGTGCCTACTAGGGAACTAATGAAGATCGATAGACCAAAGTCTCAGTACATGATGAATGTGGCATGGGCCTGGAAGCTTCCTATCCATCCCAGGATCCAGATTTTTATTTGGAAGCTCGAGTGGGACTGTCTTCCCACTTGCTCTCTGCTTGCTGGGCGGGGTATGCCCATTCAGGCCATCTGCCCACTATATGATCAGGATGAGTAGACCAATGATCATGCCATATTTAGCTGCCCGAGAGCGAGACAGATATGGCAGATGATGGGATACCACCCTAGGAAGGGTCGTACTGGTTCTCGGCGGCTTGCCCTTTTGAGCGACATTCAGAGAAGCCAGCAGCAGGGTGCTATCTGGGCTGCCACAGCTTATCAGATTTGGTTATCACAGAACCGACTTATATTCACTGATGATGTTGTTTCTTCCTACAGGGTTGTTAGGAAAGTCATATCTTTATATGAGGAATACGCACTTCATGGTTCTACACTTGATTCTGACAATTATGGCCACTGGGACTCCTCTGCTGCTTCGGCAGCGCACTGACATAAAGTCTTTATATCTTGGGAGCCCTTTCCTTCAGGATTTATCAAAATCAATTTTGATGGGAGTGTGAGAGCTAGATGTGCTGACTCAGCTTTTATCATCTGTGGAACTGATGGAGTATTATTGGCGGCGGGTGGCTTTGGTCTCCTAAACTCCTCAGTTCCTCTGGCTGAGCTCTATGCAGCTTGGGCAGGCATTTCATATGCTACTCAGATCCTTCATGCTCAGAGTCTCTTCATTGAAGGGGACTCTACTACTGTCATTCGGTGGTTACGACAGGACTACTATACTCATGTTCCAAACAACCCTTTACTATATGGCATCTGGACTACCCTTGGGGCGACTCACCCTGTCCAGATCCATCATGTTTATAAGAAAGCTAACGCTGGGGTAGATTGGATGGCGGCCGTTGTGGCCCATCACTCCAAATTTTGGACATGGAGGTAGGAAGATTCATGCCCTATTGTATTAAAACAAATACTGTTTTCTAATGTATGAGGGTTGACTCGCACTATACTAGTGTGATCACGCATCTTTTTCAAAAAAAAAAAAAAAAACTGGCTTCATATTTCTTCTTGTGGATTGTCAATTTTATATTTCTTTTTTGAATTTTTAATGTCATAAATATGGTACACCATGGTGGCTATTAGATTGTAAAATGCTATTTGTTATGGATATTTTTTCTTCTATGATACATATCGAATGATGTTATGCAAATAGATTATGTATATAATGTTTACTGTCAGGTTAGCTTCAAACCATGATGACTTGATATTTTGGGCTTGCCTCTAATCTTAAGGTTTTGCAGCGATGCTAGTTAAATATGCTCTACATATTTCATTCCTTTTGCAATTTTATTCTTTTTAAAGTATCTTTAGCAATGGAATTGTTATTACTGTCATAATTTTCTTCATTGATGAGCTGGGAGAGAAACCATCTCACCAAAGCAAGTGTGTGAGGTCAAGTGTTTCTTTCCATTGATCTTTGTTTCTTTTCTTTTTTTTCTTTTTTTTTTGTTATGAATTTTTTGTGTTATCTTCTTTAATGTGCAGCTTATGCACTAATGAGGAACTCAGACAAACAGTCAGCTGCGAAGGATGAAAAGTTGGGTAGAGGTTTCTTCCGTTCCAGTTGAGAGTTTAGAAGCAATTCCTGAGTAAACTGCCATCAGACTATTTTTTCACCCATAAAGATTCTTCTTTTATCATGTGGTGACCAGTATGTGTTTTTCATATGGTTTTAGGAAGAGTTGAGGAAGATCAAGCCTGGTAGTCTGTTAAAGAAAAATTAATATAGTTGGGCAATATCTATTTAAAAATTTTGAGTAATAAACTAAACTTATATAAATTTCTATTATTCTCTTTTTGGAGTCAATATGAATGCGGTTTCCATTCCTGGCATATAGATTCAATGCCAGCAAATGCCCTTTGGGTTGAATTGGGAAGATTTGTTATTCTGATAAGTTTGCAGACTTCTCTATTTTCTTTTGCAAGATATGGATGATGAATAGCTTTACTCCTGGCACTTTTTTGAATAATTAGCAGGCATGCATATTATAAATGCACTGATGGAATGACATGTAATATCCAATTAACAAGGTTAGTTGACCATCATCTGAATATTTTGTAGTAGACAAACTGAGAATGTGATTCCAAAGATTCTTAGTGATTCCAAATTTTAGATGGTAACCTCTTTGGTTAGAAACTGATAGTTTACCTATTCAAGCCAAAATTGCTGGCATGGAGACAGTTTGGTGTATTAGTTAGTCTAACATAACTCTTAATATTGAGGCTTGTATATAACTTTCTAATCTAAGTTAAATATCCTTGTCTAAGTTCTTTTCTTTCTTTGAGCTAACATCAACTAGTTAAGTTGGTGGTTTATTCTTGTACAGAACAACTTTAGTGAGGTGCCTGTATAAAATCTAGAAGGCCAACTGGTGGGTAATGTTGGATCATTAATCCAACATTAGGTTTATATGTAAAATAATTATATATTGCGCACTGTCAAATAAGGTTAAGTCCAATTAAAAGTGATCTATTAAGGTTTCGATGATTTGGGCTTTAATGTATCTGATAGGGTGTGGACCTTAATGTGTAGAGACCTAAGGGTGATTTCTATTTTTATGAATGGGCTAAAATAAAAATACCAAAAGATAACAAGGAAGTTATTTGTATATAGCGATTATGGTTCCCAGATTGCATTTGTGACTTTCTTCTCTGAATCCCATCATCAGAAAGAAAAATCCTAGAGAAAATTCTAAAGGGCTTTCTGGAAGAACGTACTGATCTGGAAGTAGAGGTGGGCACTGGGCTGGGCCACCCATGGCCTGGTTGTACCTTCCTAGCATGGCATGAATAGGTCGTACCTTTCTAGCACGGCACAAACCGAGCCATGCTAGGCATGGCCCGGTTGCTACAGTAACACCGGGCCGTGCTTGGCACAGTACGAACCGGACCATGCTAGGCATGACCCGGTTACTACAGTAATCGGGCTGTGCTTAGCATGGCCCATTAAACCATGCCTTATCGGGCTCGAAAAATTCAGCCCGCGGACCAAGCTCGGCACGGTCCGAGCCTGGGCTGGCACGGCTCAGCCGTGCCAAGTATGGCATAACTCACGTGCTAGCCTGGCACGGTCCGCATGCTCAAGCCTGAGACAAAGGGGGAAAGGAGAGAGAGAGAAAGAGAGGGAAGGGAGGAAGGGCATTGATAGTGGCCCAGCAGTACCATCGACGATGACCATGCCCCCGAGCCACCATCCACAACGACCATGGAAGAGGGTGGAGGTCACAGTTTCTCCCGTCCGATCACGAGCAAGAGAGAGGGCCGCGGCAAAAAGAGGAACTGGAGGGGAGAGTTCACTACAGCAAAAATTAAGTATAGCAAAGCTTTTTAGCCGACGCATGAATGAAGCATGGGGAATTTATGAAGCCTGCCAACGCTTTAAAAAGCGTCGGCAGGCTTCACTCTAATATAATCGAGTCATCCCCCCCCCCTCCTTGAGCTCCCGATCGAGTGCCAAACTAGCGAGGAAGGACTCGGTTGATGACCAGCATCGATGCCCTATTGCCGGAGCAAATTAACTTTTCGTGAGGCCATTCCCTGATACCCCCCTCAACTTCAAACAAGGGCCGCGGTGGAGGAGATCGAACGCATGCAGACTTTGTGACAGGGGACTCGAGGAAGTCTTTGTTCTACCTAGGTCTTCACTGGCGTGGGAGAAGTCGTCCGCCTGTTCATTGAAGCTGGCGGCAAAGGAGTTGAAGCTGGCGGAGGCGGCAGCCAGGCTAGAGTAGTAGGGTTCCAGCTGGGGCTTCGTTGCGGGAATGGATCGTTTTCGCAGTTCGGTCCGGTGGTGGCAAGGGAGACCAGAGCGGGGATGGTGTATGACGGTTCGCGTTTGGTTTCCTTTTTCCCTGGCGAAGCCGGTTCAGGTTGATCTGGGTCTTGTTCCCCTCCTCCCCCCTCCCCTCTACCCCGTTCCTCTTTTTCTCTAATTCCAATTTCTTTGCGAAACCTAAGAAATTGATCGTCATATCTTGTAACCTTGTGTTTCGATTTCCTTTTATATATATTTATCGACTTTGTCCTTCGATCGATCGTTTGGGCGCTGTGAGTCGGCTTGTTTTCTTGTTCTCTTTGGTAATAAGTACGGATTGAGCGATCGGAGGGGGTTTCGTTAGTTTTTTTTTTTGGATTCTTGTTTTCCTCCCTTCTCTCTGTAAAAATTTGACGTTTTAGGGTTAGGGTTTGGGTCCGCAATTGGGTGGGTGTTTCTTGAATCTGGCGGCGACGATGAAACCCCGCGTGGGGAATAAGTTCAGGCTCGGTCGCAAGATCGGGAGCGGGTCTTTTGGGGAGATCTATTTAGGTATGTGATGACTTTTAATTTAGAAAGTCTATATGGGGATTAGAAATTTGGCACCTTTATGGATTTCTGATTGTTATTTTGTTCCATATTTGCATGTACTAATATTCAAGCGAACGAAGAAGTTGCCATTAAGGTATTTCTGTAAACTGAAATTGCTTTCATAATTTTATAATTGTAATTGAAATATGATAAAATTATTGAGCTGGTGGGCACATACTGGGGATGGTGTTCTTCAATTTTTATTTCTTTTCATGTAGCTGTTCATCTTTTTTATCCTCTTGTTGATTTTTTGGATGCTGATGCGGTGGTTCCACTTTAACTGTTAACGAACAAGGAGTAATATATATATATATATATATATATATATAACTGGTTTTCTTCACTTTTTAGTCAGTCTTATTTTATTCGGGAAAAACACTCGTTTCTTGTTGGTGTGATCTTTATCAAAATTCCCCCTTCCAGATTTGTCATCATGCTTATTTAAGGGAGTTATTGGCTTGCATGTTTCAATTTAATTCTTCAAATCCTATCCTTGTTGTTAGCCTCTACCTGTGTTAAAATGTCTGTACATTTACCAGGAAAATGTCAAGACGATTGGGAAGCAGCGAATGCCATTAATTCATCAGGTCGTGCCTAAGATGGGTTTGCCTCAGGACTGGACCTACTGAGCTGAAGGAGGAAAACAAAACCATAGGGAAGATGACAAAGTGGAAAATAACTGCAGCAATGGAAGGAAGAAGCCAGCAAGCGAAGGAGGAAGCTATAGGAATTTTTTTCTCCTTTTCTTTCTTTTTTTTTGAAAAAAAGAACTATATTCTTTCTATTTTGTCTCTCAAGTGTCTTGCCTTGCTTGTCCTATGAGCTGTGGATATATTAAATACATAAAATATAATATTAATAATAATATGGTTGGATATGTTTGCTATAGGAGAATGGAATTATTGTCGTTATCATGCAAGCTAGAAAGCTTTCGTTCTCAATTCTAAATGCATTATTTAATACAGGCGTAGTGATGACAGCACTTCGGGCAGCGGGCAGCTATTTAATGCAAGAGGGAAAGAGGGAAAGCGACGATCCTGCTGCCGACGCTTTCTAAAGCGTCGACATCCGGCATAATATTTTTCCACCTCCACCCTCTTTCTGCCGACGTCTATAAAAGCGTTGGGAGGCTGTTTCCCGATGCTAAAAAAGTGTCGGTAAATTAATTTAAAAGCGTTGCTAGCCCAAAAAATCACTGTAGTGGTTGAAGGGAAATATAGAGAGAGAGGGAGGGAGAGAAGGAGAGGGAAGGGAGGAAGGGGCGTCGGCTATGGCGACCGTAGCCTGGGGCGGAAGTTGCGATTTAGCGGGCAGTGATCCTTTTACCTGGCCGTGACCCTTGCTTGGTTGCTAGCCGGGGTGAGGGCTGAGGGGGGTTCACATTACGGAGAGAAAATTCATGGAAGGGGATCGGAGGAAGGAGAGAGAGATGGGAAGAGGAGAGAAGGAAAAGAGAGGAAGAAGGGATGGCTACAGTATGGCTATGGCTCGAGGTGGCTGTAGCCACGGTGGCTCCTAGGTATGCAGCTCCCAGGCAAGGAGAGCAGTAGAAGAGAGAGAGAGAGATGCAGAAAGGATGGGCCATTGTTGATGAGAGCAAGGGAACCACCCATGTTCCGTGGCAGGCCGTGCCTCGGCATGGCCCAGCCCAAAATGGGCTACAGGCCATGCGCATTTTTTTTGGGCCATGCCAGGCACGGCCTAATTTTTTGGAGGCACGGCGGGCCTGAGCCATGCTGTGCTAGGCATGGCCCAGTGTGGCACAACATGGCCCAGTGCCCAACTCTATCTGGAAGGCCAACCGTATGGCTCTGGAGAACAAGAAACAATAAGGATCTGGAAGGCCAACAGCACGACTCTGGAGAGCAATCAAACAATATAGATTTAGGTACACTTTCGTTTATTGTTTATGGGTTCTTGATGTTTGAACATGAATGATTCTTGAAATTTTTGGTGATGGTTTTTACCAAAGGTTTAAGCTTAATTTCTAACAATTGGTATCAGAGCATCTATTCATGTTGAATCATTAAGAACATATTTAGTTTAGTTTTTTCTTTATCAATTCAGATTACTTTGGGTATATATATATAAATTTGGGAATATATATATTTTTAATAAAAAAAGGGGAATGATTATCATCGTTACAGCCACCGGTGCTGAGGTCGCATATATATACACATTTTTAATAAACTGATCTTCGTCTGAGTGGAAGGGGATGAGCAAAGGCCCAGTGCCTTATCCTACAATGCGTCAACGAGTTCTAGAAGCGGAAATCGCTCGTTTGGCTCAGATCACTGTGCGTCCTGCGTAAAAAAGAGGAACACGTGAGAAGAAATGGGTTATGTGCTTATAACTCAAGTACAGTTGCTACCCATTAATTTTCACTCAAGTTTTTGGGCCACATAATTTCAGCCTGCTTACGAAGTTGACTGGTTAGCAGATGGGCTTTCAAATATATACGTGATATGGACGCAAGTCCAACTGTGCGACCGAGGCTAGGTACTGGAAGGCCATAGGAGCAGATCGAAGCATCCGATCCAAGGTTGTAGTGGGGCGTGTTGGATAAATTAATTTTGGCATTTTTTTAAGAGAGTTTGGCATTTTATTTTAAAGCTAATTTTGATGCAATATTAAATTCAAATATTGGAATAGTTTTATATATTTTTGAGATGAATTAATTGAAACAACATGTCGTCAAAGTGACCTTTCTTGTGAAAATTAATTTGTTTTAAATATAAATGTTATATGGATGTAACTCATGTGAATATTTATCGGCCCAAAGAAAGGTGAATATTTAATGGAATTACATGTGCACCTATGATAATAAATATGTGGTGATTATTTGATTTTATATATGAATAATAAATCGGCCTTAAGGAAGATTATTATTTGATATGTTATTTATCAACAGTGTTTGATTACTACACCAAAATATCACTTACAAGTTAATATTTTGTCCAAAGATGAAATATTGATGGAGTGTTCGGTATCTTGAGATGGGGTTTACCTTTATTTAAATGTATTTATTTGCTTTAAAGATTTATGTGAGCTTGTTTTGTTTGTTTGTTATTATTCTCTATTCAGCTATTGCTCCTACTAATATTACTACCAGCATCAATTCAATTCCTATGCTAAATGGCTCTAACTTCAAGTCATGGCAAGAGAATCTTATGATAGTTCTTGGAGTCATGAATCTCGACCTTGCTTCAAAGACCGATGCTCCCCCACCTCCCCCACCTCTTATGGATAAGAGTTCCTTTGATCAAAAGAGGGAGATGGAAAGGTGGGAGAGATCAAATTGTATATGTATACTGATCATGAAGAAAGCCATTCTAGAAGCATTCAGGGGCATAATGTCTGAAAAATTACTATGGCTAGGGGTTTCCTTGCAGATATTGAAAATAGGTTTGTCAAGAATGAAAAGGCTGAAATTGGTACGCTCTTGAAAAGCCTAATTACAATGAAGAATAAAGGTAAGGGAAATAAAAGAAGGATAAGAAAGTTGCAGTTACAGCACCTCATAAGAAATAACAAAAGAAACATGTTGATTTGGGCAATACTGGTTGTTTCTTTTGTGGAGCTAAAGGGCATAAGAAGAAGCAATACACAAACTATCATGCTTGGCGCGCTAAAAAAGTTATGCTTCTTAATTTGGTTTGTTCTGAGGTTAATTTAACTTCAGTACCTAAACATATATGGTGGATAAATTTTGGTGCACCAACTCACATCAGCAGGGTTACCTGAGTTGCTGAAAGTCAAGTGAATGTGTTCGTGAAAGGCGCAGTCGGTGAATGTGTTCAAAAATTATAAGGCTGAAGTTGGAAACCAACTCAGCAAAAGAATCAAAAGCGTCAAGTCTGACCGTGGTGGTGAGTACTATGCAGATATGATGGTTCAGATGAACAACGTCCAGGGCCAATTGTTAAGTTCCTAAAGAAATGTGGTTTGCCCATTATGAATGGTGTTGCTGAAAGATAAAACAGAACGCTTAAGGATATGGTGAGGAGTATGGTTTGTCATTCTACCTTATCCAAATCACTCTGGGGCAAAGCACTTAAAACTGCAGCAAATATCCTTAATAGAGTTTCAACTAAAGCGACTGACAAAACCCCTTATGAACTTTGGATAGGCAAGATGCCTAGTTTAAAGCACTTGCATGTTTAGGGATGTCCAACTAAGGCAAGGCCTTATGAAAAGAAACTAGACTCAAGGATGGTAAATTGCTATTTTATTGGATACTTTGAAAGATCTAGGAAGTATAAATTTTATGATCCCATAACTAAGTCAATTTTTGAGTCAGGAAATGCTCGGTTCTTTGAGGATGTAGAGATTATGGGGGGAGATACAGTTAGGAACTTTCTCTTTGAAAAGGAATACATTAACATTCCCACAGGGTGTTATTGGCATTGATTAAGATTTCATTCTTGATCTTGTTCAAGACACAACAGGTCAAGATAATGTTGGAGAACCTTCCATTTAAAAAACTATTTTATAGGAACAAATTCTAACACCTCAAGAACTTGTGCCCTTAAGGAGATCCACTATAGAGAGGAGAAGTGCAGTGCCAGATGATTACATTATATTTCTCCAAGAACATCAGGTAGACATTGGAGTGATGGAAGGTGATCCGATCAACTTTGTCCAGCTATGGAAAGTTCTAACTCTCAGAAGTAGATTGATGCCATGAATGAAGAGATCAAGTCCATGAAGGACAATAACGTATGGGATCTTGTCCCATTGCCAGAAGGTGTAAAACACATTGGTTGTAAATGGATATTTAAAACCAAAAGGGATTCAAAAGGTGATGTGAAAAGGTACAAGTCTCGTCTTGTAGCTAAAGACTTTACGCAGAAAGAAGGCATCGATTATAAAGAGACTTTCTCTCTGGTTTCTTTGAAATACTCTTTCTGGATTATAATGGCATTCGTGGCGTATTTCAATCTTGAGTTACATCAGATGGATGTGAAGACAGCGTTTCTCAATGGCAACTTTGATGAGATGATTTATATGGTGCAGCCAGAAAACTTTGTGTTAGGAGACCTAAAGAATATGGTTTGCAAACTTAAGAAATCCATCTATGGACTTAAACAAGCATCTCGACAATGGTATTTTAAGTTTCATCAAGTGATCATCTTGTTCGGTTTTGAGATGAATTTGATCGATAATTGTATATACTATAAGTTTTGTTTGAGCAAGCATATTTTTTTTGGTTTTATATGTCGATGATATTTTGCTTGCCAACAACGATATATGTTTTTGGCACAAAACCAAGAGATTTCTAACTAAGAATTTTGAGATGAATGATCTTGGAAATGCCTCTTTTGTACTAGAGATTTAGATACACCATGATCGTTCTCGGAGTATTCTTGGATTATCACAAAAGAGCTATATCGAAAAGGTTCTTAAGAGGTATGGTATGCAGGATTGCAAACCGGTGATACCCCTATGGCTAAAGGAGACAAGTTCGGTCTCAATAAGTGTCCTAAGAATAATTTTGAGGAAAAGGAAATGCATAAGATTTCCTATGCCTTAGTAGTAGGAAATCTAATGTATGCTCAAGTTTGTACGTGCCCGAATATTGCGTACATTACTGGGATGTTAGGTAGATATTTAAGCAATCCAGGATTAGACCATTGAAAGTAGCTAAACATGTTTCGCGGTACTTACAGAGAACAAAGGACTACATGCTCACGTATCAAAGGTCGGATCAGTTGGAGATCATTGGGTATACTGACTCTGATTTTGCTGGATGCCAAGATAGTATGAAATCTATGTTGGGCTATATCTTCTACCATGGCAGCAGAATTCATAGCGTGTTACGAGGCATCTAATCATGGAGTATGGCTGTGGAATTTTGTCATGGGGTTGCGCATAGTGGATGATATTGAAAGACCATTCAAGTTATTTTGTGATAATAAGTCAGCAGTTCTATATTCCAATAACAACAAGAGCTCGACGAAGTCGAAGTATATAGACATCATGTTTTTGTTTGTTAAAGAAAGAGTTCAGAGTGGACAATTGTCTATAGAGCATATCAGAATAATCTCCATGATTGCATATCCGCTTACTAATGGATTGTCATCCAAAATGTTTCATGAGCAGACTGCTCGTATGGGTGTCATGTCTGTTATTGATATTCAATTTTAGTGAGAGTTTGTAATTTTTTTAGATACTTTTATGATGTAGACATTTTTCAGTTATTACAGTTTACAGTTATTTTGAGGTTATTTTCTATAGAAATAAAGTTTTAGTTTATTAACACTTTGATTTTGGTATGGTTTGATCTCACTAAAGTTTAAGAAAGATCGGTTGAAAATAGGCATGTTAAGATCACATTATATAAAATTTTCATGCTATATATCCGCATCATGATCCATGTCATTCAGTTGTATTAACATATATGACCATTGATGGATCGAGTTACGATAGATGTAACAAAGGCTGCTTTGATCCTATGTTGGTATGGTTGATGGATCGGATTGGTTATAGATACATTTCGGTAATGAGAGTAAAATTGAGCTCATTCGGTTATTTTTGCAAAACATAATTATAAGGTTACACATATAGCCCAGGTGGAGATTATTGAATCAATAATCCAATACTGGGCTTATATGTGAAATAATTATGTATTTCGGATTATCAAATAAGGTTAAGCCCAATTAAAAGTGATCTACTAAGGTTTTAGTGATTTGGACTTTAATGTATCTGATAGGGTATGGACCTTTAATGTGTAGAGACCTAAAGGATGATTTCTATTTTTATGATGGGCTAAAATAGAAATATCAAAAGATAACAATGAGGATATCTATATATAGCGGTTATGGTTCCCGAATCGCACGTACGACTTTCTTCTCTGAATCCCATCATCAAAAAGAAAAATTCTAGAGAAAATTCTAAAGGACTCTCTGGGAGAACATATTGATTTAGAAAGCCAACCGCATGGCTCTGAAGAACAATAAATAATAAGGATTTGGAAGGTCAATCGTACGGCTTTGGAGAGGAATCAAATAATATTGATTCAGGTACGCTTCCGTTTATTGTTTATGAGTTCTTAATGATTGAGCATGAATAATTCTTAGGTTTTTTTGTGATGGTTTTTACCAAGGTTTAGGTTTATTTTTAACAGATAAAAGTTGTCTAATTGGTTACGGTTTTCACATTTGTGTCAATAAATTCTTTCTCTAGGCTTGAAAAGCCTAGATGGAAGGAAGAAAAGAGGAATAAATAGAAACAATGATGGTTATCTCTTGCATAAACAAACTAACAACAGAGACGAACTGAGGTTAAATGCATAGTTAACCGTTGAAGTGATGAGGTTCAGTCCTTGTTCTCCAAGAGTTTTGTGGCTCAACTAATTGAATGCAAGTGCTTTGCTTTCGCCGGCCATCTTTTAAAGTTTGTTTAAATTAGAGATTCTTTGCTTGATCTATGGAATTCCTTTCAGACTTGTGACATGGGATCTGATTTATCATGGCCTCTAGAACTGCCGCTAAACACCCTTAATTTGCTTTAAGGACTATGTAAGCTCGTGACATGGGATCTATCAATGATTCTATTTTTCTTTTTCTTTTTTTTTGGTATAAGCAGATGATTACACTAGTCTAATGCGAGTCAATCCAGATAGATCAAAAAATAATATTTATTTAAAAACAAAAGAATAGGGTCTCCCTGGTTCCAGGTCCAAAGCCAGAATGATGAGCCACTGAGTTCGTCACCCAATCCATAGCATAATTGGCTTCCCGATAAACATGACGGATTTGAACTCTATGGACATCCCGAAGGGTAGTCCAGATGTCATGGAGCAGTGGGTTGGTAGGAACTTGATTGCAGCACTCCTTTCGAAGCCATCGAATGAGAGTAAAGAGTCTCCTTCAATGAGGAGACTATAAGCATGAAGTATCCGAGTAGCGTAGGAAACATCAGTCCAAGCTGGGTAAAGTTCAGCCAAAGGGACAGAGGAGTCTAGAAGACTAAGCCATCCCGCCACCAATAAAACTCCATCAATCCTTTAGATAACAAATGCAGAACCAGCTAGTCTTCCCTGAATACTCCCATCGAAATTGATTTTAACAAACCCTGGGGTCTCCCAAGAGATGAAAACCGTATGCCGGTTTGCTGCCGAAGCAGCAGGGAAGCCCCAGTGGCCAGAGCTGTCAGGATCAGAAGCATAGCGATAGAGTGCAAATTAAGACGATAATGATATGGCATTCCACACTGTCCTGTGGGAAGAGATAATATCATCAGTAAAAATGAGTCAATTCTGCAATAACCAAATCTGATTGGCAGTAGCAGCTCACAGGGCGACCTTCTGCTGGTTACCCCTTCAGAGATTGCTCAGGAAAAGGGATCGCCAAAGACTCGTATCATCCTATCTAAAGTAGTAACCAATCATCTGCCAGATCCGTCTTGCTCTAAGACAGATGAAGATGGCATGATCTGTAATCTCCGCCTCCTGTCCACACAATGGACAAGTAGCCGAAATGGGCATACCTATCCAAAGAGCAGAGAAGAGGTGGGCAGACAATCCTACGCAAGCTTCCATATAAAAAGTTAAACCCTGGGATGGATGGGAAGCTTCCAAATCCTTGCAGCATCCATCGTAGACTAAGGCTGTGGCCTATAGGCCTTCATAAGGTCCCTAGTAGGAGCCCTAGATAGACAAGATCTCCGCCATAACTTGGTGTCAGATGTGTGCCTCGAAATGAGCATAATAGAGAGAATCCGGCGAGATAGCTGCTCACCAAATAAATGGGTCACCGTGGGGGTGTGCCATGAAACGAGATCCTGATATATCAGATCAGTAACCCTCATGCTGTTAGAAAATCAGTGCTGATAAAAGTAGGCCATCATGAGAGGAAGAGATCAGCAATCCATATATCCTGGACAACATCAATCAAGGATCTATCTCCAATCATCTATGAAATGTTGCTCAGGATAGTTGGAGCACGCCGACAAACCTCCTTCCAGAAGAAAGAATGACCACAGAAAGGTTGAAAATCCATAGAAGGTGTCCAGTCACCGTATCTAGCATGCATAAAAGAGCTCCATAAATAGTGCGGATCAAGTAGGAACCGCGAAGCGTGCTTGGCAATCAGAGCCTCTCTCCTTACGGTCAAAGACTAGATTCCAAGTACCCTTCAGAGATCGGCATACAAACAGTGTCTCATGCCTGCAAGTGAATACCATGGCTATCCTGCATAGAAGCCCAGAGAAAATCCTTGAAGCATCTCTCTATCCTCCTCAGAAAAGTAATTAATCGGAACAACAGCATTGGATAGAAGATGCAGAGGGAGGGAAGTAAGAACCGAGCAAATGAGGGTGATCCTCGCCATCATGAATAAATCAATGACCTGTTAGCCGTCAATGCGGTCCCGGATCCGGTGCTTAATATCAGTATAGTCACTGCTATGTGGTTATTTTTTAATAATAGGAATCCCCAAGTATGATAGTCGATCCGCCTAACTATATATTCTCAGGGTTTGAAGGATGACTTTTCTGGTAATATCAGTGATCTTTAGACTAAAGTAGATCATAGACTTTTAAAGATTTAACTTTCTGTTCAAAAATTTAATAGTAATACTGAACAATGAAAGCAAAAATGATCGTATTATTTTTATGTGTCAAGGCTAATTTTCAACTGCCATGTGTACGAGCGAAAACCAGTGGAGGGTCTGCGCCAGCATCCGTAATGAAAAGACTACTCCATAAAGGACATCATATTCTTTTTTTTCCCCATTATTTGATACCATCACATGTTCTGTCTGAGACATTTTGGCTTATCTGTGATTTATTTTGTCCCTCACCCTCTTCTCTACTCCGTCCCTCCCCCGCCTCTATTTAGATCCGAGACCATGCCGCTTGCTCCGAAACAGATCTATATGGTAGGGTCAAGGTAAAGATCAGCGTCCTTGCAATGAAATGAATGGAGTGCTATTGGACAAATAATTATACAGATTTAAAAAATATATTAAAAAATATTTATTATTTGTAATAATAATAAAATACAAGTCAATTTAGTACTATAAGATGATTGGATTGATTCAATTCTCATCTTTGTTTAATATAAAAATTTGGTGTAGAGCATAGAAATAGAGATAGAGATGATTAAATTATATTTTTAGGATAAGATATGATTATATTTAATATAATCTAAGTATTTAATCTTAGATTTGGAGTTGAGATTGAATTCTTGCTAGTGGTGTTTGCTTTAGTATTTATAAGGCTATATCCGTATAAAAAAATCGAAACTTCAGGAACTTTAGAAACTATTGAAAACTTCTTTCAGTTTAAAAAATTACTGAAATTTTTCTTTAGTTAACCGCAGTACCCCGTGAGCCCTATAATTTTAGATGCCTTTTTTATTTTCTTCTAATCTAATTGACTGTAAGCAATAATAGCTAAGTACAGCTATTTTAGTTAAAAGTTTATTGAAGATGACAGTTCATACTTGGCTGAAAATTGTCGATAGGTTCTGATGACGCCAAACTATTGGTCCTGAACGTCGGGATCGGACTGATTCTCGAACCTTTGCTTCACCAGGTTGCCTGCAAAGAAGTCCCAGGACCGGAGAGGATTCTCCGGTGGGACCCTCCGACGCCCAAGTTAGCAATTGAGGTCACAGCAGAAGAGGAGCTCGAGTGAGCTCTTTTAGATGAAAAAGGTGTTCCCCGGGGAGGAGGGATTCCTCTTTGGGCCTTAGGATAACGATTTTTCGGGGTTATCGCGCATACCTGATTATTGAGTGGATTCACCTTTTTATAGGGGTTGACCCTGGCATGATCACGTGGGATTCCGTGAAGAAGGAATGTCCGCGGAGTTCTTGGGAGTTGCATGAATCTGCGCTGGTTGTGGGTCATGTCCCATCAGAAAGGAAGAAAACGGCGGTTGGTGGGCTAAGTCCCATCAGCCAGTGGGGCTATTAGGTAGTTGGGTCCAGTCCCATCAGCAGCGTGGCCAGTGGGTAGTTGGATCTGGCATTGTCAGGCGGCACGGGTCAGAGAGGTAGCATCCCGAGCTACCAGGGCCGTGTTGGGGCAAATTTGGAGGAAACCGGGAAGTCTCGACTCTCCCGAGGGAGCCGAGGCTTATCTGGGTCGGCCAGGGGTGACCGGGGCCAGCCTCGCCGACTAGGACATGCCGGGGCAGGGCCGACCATGAATGGTCGGGGCTAGCTCGGCGGGATTGGAGATGTCGGGGCCGAGAAGGGCCGACCAGGAATGGTCGGGGCCGACTCGACGGGCTTGGAGATGCCGGGGCCGAGAAGGGCCGACCAGGAATGGTCGGGCCGACTCGGCGGGTTGGAGATGCCGGGGCCGACCAGAATGGTCGGGGCCGACTCAACGGTCTTGGAGATGCCGGGGCCAAGAGGGGCCGACCAGGAATGGTCGGGGCTAGCTCGGCGGGCTTGGAGACGCCGGGACCGAGAAGGGCCGACCAGGAATGGTCGGGGCCGACTCGGTGGGCTTGAAGACGCCGGGGCCGAGAAGGGCCGACTAGGAATGGTCGGGGCCGACTCAGCGGGCTTGGAGATGCCGGGTCCGAGAGGGGCCAACCAGAAATGGTTGGGGCCGGCTCGGCGGGCTTGGAGATGCCGGGGCGCACTAATGTTTTGGTTTTATCGAAATTACCCTTGTGGCTACATCAGCCACATCAGATGCCCCCCCGCCCCTGAGCGCTAAGGACCACGCGCCTGCAATCCTTTGGGCGAAAGGGGCGCGAAAATTCAAAAAGAATGATTGCTCCCTTTAGTGCGCTTTAAATGGGTTGATGAGCTGGCGCTTTGTTTCGAGGCAGTGTCACTTCGAAGATCTCCCGTAATCATGTGTTAGGTGGTGATGACGTTGGCGTCGGACGCTTCGGAGAAGGAGCTCATTGGGTGATGGAAAAAGGCAAGGACATCATTGCCGCTCTGTTTTCTATGGCCCGCGATTGGCCAGGGATCACGTCTCCTGGAGCGGATCGAGGCGGCATGCCTCGGGCGCAGGCGAGATTTTTGGCTGGCAGCCTGCAACGCAATGGACGCGCGCCAGGTGGCGGGATCTCGAGTGGCGTTAGCTGGAGACGGGGGCTATAAAAACCTTTCAAGAGCCTGTAGAAACTTTTATGCTGTCATTGCTTTCTTCTACTTTCTTCTTCCCTGAGTTCTCCTGCGACCTGAGTCTTTCCAACTCCCAGGTTAGTTTCATCTCTTTTTTTACCTATGGACCGCCGTACCATTAGAGAGGGCAAGAGACCCATAGAAGAGTCTACCCAATCTAGCAGTGAAGACCAGGCCCCTGTAGCTAGTAGTCAAATGCCTCAGTCGGGGGGTGACGTCATCATCCGTGGTCAATCGGGGGCAATAGGACCTCCGACCACCTCCGGTCCTCCTATTAGGGCAGTCCCCTTGTCCTCTTGCCGTCTGGCGCTTCCTCAGGCGGTGAGTTCTGATCCAACGGGTCCAGCGGGGGTGGCTTCAACCATGACCTCTAAGGACGTAGAGGCCGTTAGAGCTAAATACCATGTCCCTAACTTCATCGGCCTGTCCGCGCCGGGGCCCGAAGATAGGGTGACCTCTGACCATCCAGGTTGGGTTGCTCTATACGAGGAGTTCTTCCGGTGCGGGCTGCACCTTCCTTTCCATCCTTTTTTCCTTAATCTCTTAGATAGGTATAGGTTAGTGCTGGCACAGTTGACTCCGAACTCGTTTCGGATTATCTGCGCCTTTGTCATCCTTTGTCATTTCGAGGGGGCCCGCCCAGGGCTATCTCTGTTTCGAGCTTTCTATAAGCTCCGCCGTCAAGGTGAGGGTGCCTGGTGGGCATTTACTGCCAGACCGGGTAGAGCTTTCCCCTTAGGCCTTCCGTCCAAAATTAGGGGGTGGAAACCTAGATTTCTTTTTGCCCACGTCGAGGGGGTCAGGGCCGCTTGGAGGGAGCCCGATACTAGCTCCAACGAAGATTCTACCGTAGGGGATAGGGATAAGGAATTATTCACCCAACTGTCCAACTGTCAAATCCCTGGCTACAAGGAACTCCTGTCCGAGGAGAACCTAGTAGAAGTCGAGTTAGCCCCGGCGATCGGTGAGCTTGGCGCCTGAATCCTTCTATCCATCCTTCGATTTACTGTATGCCACCACTGATGCTCATTATTCTTTTCTGTGCAGCAATGAAGGTTTCTGCCAGCGATTTCGAGGCTGTTTTGAGGCAGAAGAGGCAGGCGACCGGAGAGTCGTCCAGGCCGGCGAAGAAACTCCGGGGAAGGGAGCCGGCCAGGCCGGCCGTAGCCCCCACAACCCTAATGCCGCGGGGGAGCTGGTTGAGAAGAAGCCGATTGTAGGAGTGGCCCGGAAGCCAGCGAGGGACGAAATCGAAGAAGGGGAGATCCCGGCCACCACCGAAACGACGGTGGTAGTTTTGGATGGAGAGGAGGAAGCTCCGCCGCCGCCGATGTGCCCGAGGCGGGGCAGGTTACTGTTGCAGTCGGCCCTCCAGATGCTGCAGAGCCAAAGAGAGAAGGTGCTCCCCCAACCGCCAGCGAGCAGGAGCGGGTCGCCAGGGAGGCCCAGAATGGGGCGGAGGCGACCGAGAAGCAAAGGGGTGAGCCGGGGAGCTCATCCCACCAATCGGCCCGGCGCCCGGCCCACCCCCAAGTCGAAGGTCTACAGGTGGGGCAGACGAGGCTGGTTCCCATGATCGGCACAATGGCGGACGCCGCGCAGGCCTTCCACCTCCTGTCGGGAGTCCAAACTGCCGATTTTGAAGAGGAGACGGGGGAATGAGTCACTCCGCACTCCTAGATATAGTCATGGTCTCTGTTGTCCAGGTAAATTTTGAATACTTCTTATTTTCTCATATTTCTTCTTCTTCTCGTAGCTGACATGCTTCCTCTGCTATAGATGGTCAATGGAGCATTGGGCCTCCGTGAGGCGCTGGCCCATTCTTCCAACACAATGACCAAGGCCTTGGCGCGGGCCGATAGATATAAGAAGGAGAGCATGGCGCAGGCCGAAAGCCTTGCTCGCCTTCATCAAGAAACCTCAGCCCGCGAGGAGAGCTGGGCCGGTTGCCTGAGGGAGATGGAGAGTCGGGCTGAAGCCGAGAGCGGCCGGGCCTCCATAGCCGAGGCCAAAATGGAGTTGGCCTCAGAGAGATTGAAGGCCGCCGCAGCGCAGAACGAGGAGTTGACTCGGCGGTTTCAACGCGCCAAGGAGGAGACTCGAATTGCGGCAGAGAGGGCGGCCGCCGCGGAGAAGGCGGCAGTGGAGGCGGGCTCGGAGAAGGCCAGGGTGGTGGCTTGTGCTAATGAGGCCAGCACCCGCACCGAAGAGGCCGAGAGCAAGGCCTGGGAGGCCGAGGCCAGAGCACAGCGGGCCGAAGCCGAGGCGGGGCAGGCCGTCTCCAATTATAAGGCCTCGCCGGAGTTCAAGCAGGAAGTCATCGAGGCCAGCCTCGATGCTTATGTTCAGAGCTTCGAGATGTGCAAGGTCAGTATCCATGGCCCTCAAGATTGATATTGCTGAACTTGAAGACATCCGACCTGGGGAGTCTGATGAGGAGCCCACGGAGAAAAAGGACGAAGAGAAGCCCGGCCCCGGTGAGCCTTGAGTTATTTTTCTTTGCTTTATTGTGTATAACTGGCCTCAGGCCCAATTTTGTATCTCTCTTCAATAGTTAATGAAAAAGACTTTTTCTCCCAATTCTTTGTGTTTTGATCCATCCGGTCTTTCTTCTTCTGAGAAAAACGCCTTACTATGCTTTACTTCTTGTGGCCAAATCATATATGCTGATGATGTTGTAGTCAAATATAGTATCTTATGAAATGTTCCGCGACTTCGGACTTAGCCAATATTTGAATGCGTCTCTAGGATGTAGGCTGGCCATATGAACGGTCACTTAAGATGTTTCGTGCTGTCGTAGGTTGTTTGCAAGAAGGCTCACTTACGTAATAATCTTCCAAAGGCTTGGAAAGATCCCCGGGTGACTCGATGCCAAGACTAATTTTGGAGGCGTTTGGATTGACCAGAGATGGCTGGGGCTGATTCTGTCGTCGTGAGAGCGCCGAGGGTGAGTGGAGTTGAGCGGGGGAGACCTACACCGACTCGGTCAGTGTTGGAGATTCCTGGGATGGTCGAGGTTGATCAGGAAAGGCTATGACTGAGCTGACTGACTCGGTGACTCGGGGTCTGTGAGGGCCACGCGGAGCCTTTCGGAGCTATTTTCATGGTCTGGGTCCCATGCGAGGGGCAACCCGAGCGCATATGGAGCTGTTAGGAGAAGCACCGCCGTGCCGGGAGGGGTTTGCGTGTCACCTGAAGGGTGACTCGACTGGGTACGAGGCGTTAGGGTCTTAACCGACTCGGGGGCACCGCCGTGTCGGGGACGAGTGGTGTCCCATTAGCCGCGACGTCGGCGAGTCCCTTTTGAACCGCTTTAAGGGTTTGTGTGCCGCCTGAAGGGCAACTCGATCGAGTACGGAGCTACTAGGCTCTTAACCGACTCGAGGGCACCGCCATGCTGGGGCCGAGTGGTGTCCCGTTAGCCGCGATACCGGTGAGCTCCTTTTGAACCACTTCAGGGGTTTGTGTTCTGCCTGAAGGGCGACTCAACTAGGTACAGAGCTGCTAGGGTCTTAACCGACTCGGGGGCATCGCCGTGCCGGAGCCGAGTGGTATCCCGTTAGCCGCGATGCCGGTGAGCTCCTTTTGAACCGCTTCAGGGGTTTGTGTGCCGCCTGAAGGGTGACTCGATCGGGTACGGAGCTGCTAGGGTCTTAACCAACTCGGGGGCACCACCGTGCCAGGGCCGAGTGGTGTCCCGTTAGCTGCGATGCCGGTGAGCTCCTTTGAATCACTTCAGGGGTTTGTGTGCCACCTGAAGGGCGACTCGACTGGGTACGGAGCTGCTAGGGTCTTAACCGACTCGGGGGCACCGTCGTGAGGTGAACCCGAAAAAGATTAGCGCCATCCTCGACATGAGGCCGCCGACCAGTAAGAAGGAGGTGCAGCAGCTCACCGGAAGGGTGGCGGCCCTAAGTCATTTCCTTTCCAAGTCGGCTGAAAGGTGCTTGTCCTTTTTCAAAGCCCTACAGAAGGTCAATGGGTTCGAGTGGACAGATGACTGTCAGAAGGCCTTCGAGGGATTAAAAGCATTAATGTCCTCCCCACCGCTCCTATCAAAGCCGAAGGACGGGGAGAGTCTTTTCCTTTATCTCGCCGCCTCTTCAGAAGCCGCCAGTCCGTTTTGGTGCGTGTCAACATCGACGGGACCCAGAAGCCTGTCTATTACATAAGAAAGGTTCTCCACGACACAAAGGTCATGTACTCCAAGACAGAAAAGATCATCTTTGCCCTGATCGTCTCCGCCCAACGTCTCTGTCCATACTTCCAAGCTCATCCCATTGTGGTACTCACGGACCAGCCCCTCCGAGCCATCTTGGCTCGTCTGGATACCTCGGGTAGACTTGCCAAATGGGCCATCAAACTGAGAGAGTTGACCTCTCATTCCAGGCAAGGCCGGCTTTGAAGTCCCAAGTCCTAGCCGACTTCCTGGTCGAGTGCACTAGGCAGATGAATCAACCAAGGAGATTATCGTGAAGCAACCGGATGCCGAGCCGGACGACGGTGAAGAATTTTGGATCCTCCACATGGACGGCGCCTCAAACTCCCAAGGAAGCGGTGCCAGCCTCATCCTCACGGGCCTAGAAGGAGAAAAGGTGGAATATGCCCTTCGGCTTCTGTTCAAAGCTATTAACAACCAGGCCGAGTACGAGGCTCTGTTAGCAGGGTTGAGGCTGGCCCAGGAGTTTGGAGTAAGGCGACTCATACCCTTCACTGATTCGCAACTCATCTCTGAGCAAATCAACGGAGAGTACGAGGCGTGGGACCCCACCATGGCCCGGTACTTGGGCAAGGTCCAGCTCTTAGTTTCTCCACTAACTTATTTCAACATCAGCTACATCCCTCGGAGCGAGAACGCCAAAGCTGACACCCTTTCCCGCTTGGCCACCTCAACTAAACGGCATCACAAGGGATGCCTACATCGAGTACCTGGAGAGACCCAGCATCGAAGACAAAAAGGAAGTCCTTCCGCTCACCCAAGAGCCAACTTGGATGGATGCCTACATCTGTTACCTCACGGACGACACTCTCCCCACTGACCGCGAGGAAGCCAGGTTGCTCAAATGGAGAGCCTCCAAGTTCACCCTTCTAGATGGGCGTCTATACAGAAGGTCGTTCTCCTACTCCCTGCTCAAATGTGTAGGACCTACAGATGCCAACTACATTCTCAGGAAATCCATGAAGGCATCTGTAAAAATCACCTGGGGGCTGGTCGCTGGCTCAAAAGGCCCTCCATCAAGGCTACTTCTGGCTCACTATGAGGGAAGACGCCACCAAGCTGGTTCAAAAGTGCGATGGCTATCAGCACATGCATATTTCCAGTGCCAGCCATCGCTCCTTTAAGCCCGCACTCGGCTCCATGGCCCTTCACCCAATGGGGGATGGACATCCTCGGACCATTCCCCCCAGCTTCAGGCCAATAGAGATTTCTTCTCATTGCCATCGACTACTTCACTAAGTGGGTCGAAGTCGAAGCGCTAGCCAAAATCATTGAGAACAAAGTCAAGGCCTTCTTCTGGAAGTCTATCATATGCTGCTTCGGTCTGCCTCACACCATCGTCAGATAACGGCCGAGTTTGATAATAGCACGCTCAAGACTTTTTGCGCTGAGCTGGGCATCTGTCAATGATTTACCTCTATCGGCCACCCAAGACTAACAGGGAGGCCAAGGTCATGAATTGCACCATCCTCAGGGGACTCAGAATTCGGCTAGACGAATCCAAAGGCCAATGGATGGAAGAGCTGTTGGGAATTGTATCCTAAAGCCAATCATTTGATGATTATGCTGATGTAAATTATATATAAATTGATATATAATAAAGTTATTTGGCAGTTTATTCATTACAAGAACATCTTCTTAAAACTCCTAATAGTAATGAAGCCCTCAGGATCTTCCTTCACGATAAAGGATGATTTATCTTTGAAGGTCCTTAAAAGAGTTCGCGACCAAATGATATACTATGATAGGGTCATAGTACTATCAATTATGGAACGTTGTATATCATATTTGTTGGTTGTCCTCTTAACCAGGAGTCTAGAGACACTGGTATGACATACAGGTGAAAGTGTAGGAGTACATTTCACCGAACGTGACTCATTTTCGGATACTCTACTGTCAAGAGTTAATCCAAGAAGATATAGGTATAAGTATCCTTCAGACCTGAAGATCACAACTAGTGGCTTACAAAAAACTCATTGTACTTAGGTGCCGGACCACCTGGATTTCTAATCCAGCTACGAAAGGTTACTGGGTGCAGTCAAGTACTTGTGGTAGTCAGTTTGGATCAAGATGGAATTTAACCTATCCCGTTAAAGGAGAATGCTTGTGTTTTAATTTAGCAAGACCTTGGCTAAGGCACTTCATGTGAAAGTCACATGATCACTAAATTGAAATCACTTTATGGATTTGTTGTTTAGAGTTGACAGGCTCTTAAGTCATCCTTAGCATTTGTGGTCAAGAGGATGAATTATACGGTAATTGTTTCTTAGGGTTCTGGAGTTTGCTCGGCAACTCTTCGACCTATCCGGACGTCGGGTTCCATTGCTAGATGGGCACAATCGATTAGTATAGAAAATTGTTTCTATGCTACCGGCTTAGGTTCGAACCTAGAGAGTCACACGCATAGAAGTTTCCTATTATGATCTATTTGTTGATCAACGATTGAGAATCGTATATGATTAATTAATCAATTTGATTGATTGAATTATCTCAATTGGATTAAGTACAAGTGAATAAGATTCAATTTGGTTTAAGTCTATTAGAAGGACTAATCAATTTCAAATATTGATTTGAATTAGATTTGATTTGGATTTATAGATTCAGGATTAGCCAAATTTGATTTGGGCTAGGACCATGATCTATATTGGTTTAATCCAATAAATTTAAATTAGCTTAAAACCAAAAATCGAAACCCCATGTGTGAAAAAGGTTTTCTCACATGATGAGATAACTAAAATCTCATCTCATGAGAAATTAAATTCTCATGCAGAATTTAATTTATAACTTTTAGTCTTCTTTAAATGATTCTCAAGTTAAGAAAAAAATTTTGCTAAAAGGTGCCTCTTTGGAAGAGCACTCCACACAACTCTCCGTGCATTGACAAGTGTGTGAATTAATGTGCCTCTTTGGAAGAGCACTCCACACAACTCTCCGTGCATTGACAAGAGTGTGAATTAATGTGCCTCTTTGGAAAGCACTTCACACAACTCTTCATGCATTGATAAGTGTGTGAATTTAATATGTCTCTTTGGTTTTCACAAAAATAGTGGAATTCTAAATGTTAGAATCAATAGGCTGGCTAATATGAAACTATAAATAGAGGATATCCCTCACCAGGTAGCATAACACAAGATCAAAGAGATCAAAAATTCTAAACAGTTAGAACCAAGTGTTACAGTTCTAAGAGTAGAATAGAAAATTCTGGTGTGATTTTAGTGTTAGCAAAAGCTTGGTGGATCTTGGAGGAAGATTCAAGTGGAAGAATTTAAGATCAGCAAAATTGTTTTTCCGCGAGCTAGCACTCCCGGGAATCCGATCATTCGGGGGCTTCGCGTGGATAATACTAGAGGCCGGATGATAAACGGCAGCAGAGCACAAAGGATTTACCTACTGTTCTTAAGGTGAGTGATTTGATCCTTAGATCTTAAGGCAGGCTTCAAGATGAGTAGTATGACTTCTCATCTTGAAGATTAAGATATGATCTTAATTATTTAATTTATATGCAATACTTAGATCAAACGATCTTATAATATAAGGCAAGGATATGATCTTGATGCATGTTATAAAGATTAATATGTAATCTTTAAATTTCCGCATTGATAATTGTTATCAAATTTTAAAATATGCATGCCTCGGGGATTAACTCTTCCAACAAGAGCACCCTAGCGTGCTATGGGTGTACCACACAACTCCAAGGGCTCTGACGGGTGAGACCCCCTTCAGCCTCGTCTTTGGGTCCAAGGCGGTCATTCCCATCAAAATCGGCTAGCCGAGCCCGCGTGTGGAGTCCTACAGCGAAGAAGGCAACGCCGCCCTGATAAGAGCCAACCATGACTTCATTGATGAGGTGCATGATCAAGCACGGCTATGGATGGCAACCTTCCGCCAGCGGGCAGCCAAGTATTACAACGTCCGGGTACATCCCAAAGTGTTCCACCCTAGAGATCTGGTCCTCAGGAAGGCCGAGGTGTCCAAGCCAGCAGAGGGGGACAAACTATCTCCTAATTGGGAAGGCCCCTACCGCGTTGCCGAAACGCTATACTAGGGGGCGTACTGAATTGAAGAGCTCAACGGGCGATCCATCCCACGTACCTGAATGCGGAACACCTTTGCCAATACTATCAATAGTGTATCCCCCACTTTATTAACAATAAAGGATCTTTTTCAACACCACATTTAGTTCTTCCCCATACTTGAGGATCTGTTTCAAGAAAGGAGCTCGCCGGCATCACGGCTAACGGAACACCACTCGGCCCGGCAAGGAGATGCCCCCGAGTCGGTTCAAGTCCCTAACAAGCTCCGTACCAGATCGAGTCACCCCTTGGGTCGGCACATAAACCCCCAAGGTGGTTCAAAAGGAGCCTACCGGCATGCGGCTAATGGGACACCACTCGGCCTGGCAAGGAGATGCTCTCGAGTCGGTTCAAGTCCCTAACAGCTCCGTACCCGGTCGAGTCCCTCGGGCCGGCACACAAACCCCGAGGTGGTTCAAAAGGAGCTCGCCGGCATCGCGGCTAACGGGACACCACTCGGCCGGCAAGGAGATGCCCCCAAGTCGGTTCAAGTCCCTAACAGCTCCGTACCCGTCGAGTCGTCCCTTGGGTCGGCGCACAAACCCGAGATGGTTCAAAAGGAGCTTGCCGGCATACGGCTAAGTGGGACACCACTCGGCCCGGCAAGGAGATGCCCCCGAGTCGGTTCAAGTCCCTAACAGCTCCGTACCCGTCGAGTCGCCCTCGGGTCGGCACACAAACCCCCGAGTGGTTCAAAAGGAGCTCGCCGGCATCGCGGCTAATGGACACCACTCGGCCTAGCAAGGAGATGCCCCCGAGTCAGTTCAAGTCCCTAACAGCTCCGTACCCGATTGAGTGCCCCTCGGGTCGGTACACAAACCCCCGAGGTGGTTCAAAAGGAGCTTGCCGGCATCGCGGCTAACGGGACACCACTCGGCCCGGCAAGGAGATGCCCCGAGTCGGTTCAAGTCCCTAACAGCTCCGTACCGGTCGAGTCGCCCCTCGGGTCTACAAACCCCGAGGTGGTTCAAAAGGAGCTCGCCAGCATCGCGGCTAACGGGACACCACTCGGTTCGGCAAGGAGATGCCCCCGAGTCGGTTCAAGTCCCTAACAGCTCGTACCCAGGTCGAGTTGCCCCTCGGGGCACACAAACCCCGAGATGGTTCAAAAGGAGCTCGCGGCATCGCGGCTAACGGGACACCACTCCGGCAAGAGATGCCCCCGAGTCGGTTCAAGTCCCTAACAGCTCGTACCCGGTCGAGTCGCCCCTCGGTCGGCACACAAACCCCCGAGGTGGTTCAAAAGGAGCTTGTCGGCATCGCGGCTAATGGGACACCACTCAACCGGCAAGAGATGCCCTCGAGTCGGTTCAAGTCCCTAACAGCTTCGTACTTGATCGAGTTGCCCCTCGGCCGGTACACAAATCCCCGAGGTGGTTCAAAAGGAGCTCGCCGGCATCACGGCTAACGGGACACCACTCAGCCCGCAAGGAGATGCCCCCGAGTCGGTTCAAGTCCTAACAGCTCTACAGGTCGAGTCACCCCTCGGGTCGGCACACAAACCCCCGAGGTGGTTCAAAAGGAGCTCGCCGGCATCGCGGCTAACGGGACACCACTCGTCCCGGCAAGGAGATGCCCTCGAGTCGGTTCAAGTCCCTAACAGCTCCGTACCCGGTCGAGTCGCCCCTCGGGCCGGCACACAAACCCCGAGGTGGTTCAAAAGGAGCTCGCCGGCATTGCGGCTAACGGGACACCACTTGGCCGGCAAGGAGATGCCCGAGTCGGTTCAAGTCCCTAACAGCTCCGTACCCGATCGAGTCGCCCTCGAGTCGGCACACAAACCCCGAGGTGGTTCAAAAGGAGCTCGCCGGCATCGCGGCTAACGGGACACCACTCGGCCCGGCAAGGAGATGCCCCTGAGTCGGTTCAAGTCCCTAACAGCTCTGTACCCGATCGAGTTGCCCTTCGGGTCGGCACACAAACCCCCGATTGGTTCAAAAGGAGCTCGCCGGCATCGCGGCTAACGGACACCACTCGGCCCGGCAAGGAGATGCCTCCGAGTCGGTTAAAGTCCCTAACAGCTTCATACCTGATCGAGTCATCCCTCGGATCGGTACACAAACCCCCGAGGTGGTTCAAAAGGAGCTCGCGGTATTGCGGCTAACGGGACACCACTCGGCCGGCAAGGAGATGCCCTCGAGTCGGTTCAAGTCCTAACAGCTCCGTACCGGTTGAATTGCCCCTCAGGTCGGCACAAAACCCCGAGGTGGTTCAAAAGGAGCTCGCCGGCATCGCAGCTAATGGGACACCACTTGGCCTAGCAAGAAGATGTCCCGAGTCGGTTCAAGTCCCTAACAGCTCCGTACCCGATCGAGTTGCCCTAGGGTCGGCACACAAACCCCGAGATGGTTCAAAAGGAGCTCGCCGGCATCGCAGCTAATGGGACACCACTCGGCCGGCAAGGAGAGGCTCCCGAGCTAGTTCAAGTCGGCACACAAACCCCAGGTGGTTCAAAAGGAGCTTGCCGGCATCGCGGCTAATGGACACCACTCAGCCCGCAAGGAGATGCCCCCGAGTCGGTTCAAGTCCCTAACAGCTCCATGCCCAATCAAGTCACCCTCGGGTCGGTACACAAACCTCTGAGGTGGTTCCAAAGGAGCTCGCTGGCATCATGGCTAATGGACACCACTCGGTCCGGCAAGGAGATGCTCTCGAGTTAGTTCAAGTCCCTAACAGCTTGTACCTGATCGAGTCGCCCCTCGGGTCGGTACACAAACCCCCGAGTGGTTCAAAAGGAGCTCGCCAGCATTGCGGCTAACGGGACACCACTCGATCTGGCAAGGAGATGCCCCCGAGTCGGTTCAAGTCCCTAACAGCTCTGTACCCGGTCGAGTTGCCCCTCGGGTCGGCACACAAACCCCCGAGATGGTTCAAAAGGAGCTCGCCGGCATCGCGGCTAACAGGACACCACTCGGCCGGCAAGGAGATGCCCCGAGTCGGTTCAAGTCCCTAACAGCTCTATACCCGATCGAGTTACCCCGGGATTAGCACACAAACCCCCGAGTGGTTCAAAAGGAGCTTACCGGCATCGCGCTAATGGGACACCACTCAGCATGGCAAGGAGATGCCCTGAGTCGGTTCAAGTTCCTAACAGCTACGTACTCGGTCGAGTCATCCCTCGGGTCAGTACACAATTCCCCGAGGTGGTTTAAAAGGAACTCGCCGGCATCGCGGCTAAGGACACCACTCGGCCCGGCAAGGAGATGCCCCGAGTCGGTTCAAGTCCCTAACAGCTCCATACCAGGTCAGTCACCCCTCGGGTCCGCACATAAACCCGAGGTGGTTCAAAAGGAGCTCGCCGGCATCGCGGCTAACGGGACATCACTCGGCCTGGCAAGGAGATGCCCCGAGTCGATTCAAGTTCTAACAGCTCCGTATCCGATCGAGTCATCCCTCAGGTCGGCATACAAACTCCCGAGGTGGTTCAAAAGGAGCTTGCCGGCATCACGGCTAATGGGACACCATTCGGCCCAGCAAGGAGATGCCCCCGAGTCGGTTCAAGTCCCTAACAGCTCCGTACCCGATCGAGTCGCCCTTCGGGTCAGCACACAAACCCCGAGATGGTTCAAAAGGAGCTCACCGGTATCGCAGCTAATGGGACACCACTCGGCCCGGCAAGGAGATGCCCCCGAGTCGGTTCAAGTCCCTAACAGCTTCATACCCGATTGAGTCACCCCTCAGGTCGGTACACAAACCCCCGAGGTGGTTCAAAAGGAGCTCGCCGGCATCATGCTAACGGGACACCACTCGGCCGGCAAGGAGATGCCTCGAGTCGGTTCAAGTCCCTAACAGCTCCGTACCTGATCGAGTCGCCCTCGGGTCGGTATACAAACCCCCGAGGTGGTTCAAAAGGAGCTCGCCAGCATCGTGGCTAACGGGACACCACTCGGCCCGGCAAGGAGATGCCCCCGAGTCGGTTCAAGTCCCTAACAGCTCGTACCCAGTCGAGTTGCCCCTCGAGTTGGCACACAAACCTCCGAGATGGTTCAAAAGGAGCTCGTCGGCATCGCGGCTAATGGACACCACTAGGCTGGCAAGAGATGCCCCCGAGTCGGTTCAAGTCCCTAACAGCTCGTACCCAATCGAGTCACCCCTCGAGTCGGCACACAAACCCCCAAGGTGGTTCAGAAGGAGCTTGTCGGCATCGCGGCTAATGGGACACCACTCAACTCGACAAGGAGATGTCCTCGAGTCGGTTCAAGTCCCTAACAGCTTCGTACCTGATCGAGTTGCCCCTCGGTCGGTACACAAATCCCGAGGTGGTTCAAAAGGAGCTCGTCGGCATCACGGCTAACGGGACACCACTCGGCCCCAAGGAGATGCCCCTGAGTCGGTTCAAGTCCTAACAGCTCTGTATAGGTCGAGTCACCCCTTGGGTCGGCACACAAACCCCCGAGGTGGTTCAAAAGGAGCTCGCTGGCATCGCGGCTAATGGGACACCACTCGTCCCGGCAAGGAGATGCCCCGAGTCGTTCAAGTCCTAACAGCTTCGTACCCGTCGAGTCGCCCTCGGTCGCACACAAACCCCAAGGTGGTTCAAAAGGAGCTCGCCGGCATCGCGGCTAACGGGACACCACTTGGCCGGCAAGGAGATGCCCCGAGTCGGTTCAAGTCCCTAACAGCTCCGTACCCGATCGAGTCGTCCCTCGGGTTGGCACACAAACCCGAGGTGGTTCAAAAGGTGCTCGCCGGCATCGCGGCTAACGGGACACCACTCGGCCTGGCAAGGAGATGCCCCTGAGTAGTTCAAGTTCCTAACAGCTCTGTACCCGATCGAGTTGCCCTTGGGTCGGTACACAAACCCCCGATATGGTTCAAAAGGAGCTCGTCGGCATCGCGGCTAACGGACACCACTCGGCCCGGCAAGGAGATGCCCCGAGTCGGTTAAAGTCCCTAACAGCTTCATACCTGATCGAGTCATCCCTCGGATCGGTACACAAACCCCCGAGGTGGTTCAAAAGGAGCTCGCGGTATCGCGGCTAACGGACACCACTCGGCCTGGCAAGGAGATGCCCTCGAGTCGGTTCAAGTCCCTAACAGCTCCGTACCAGGTTGAATTTCCCCTCAGGTCGGCACAAAACCCTCCGAGGTGGTTCAAAAGGAGCTCGCCGGCATCGCAGCTAATGGGACACCACTCGGCCGGCAAGAAGATGCCCCTGAGTTGGTTCAAGTCCCTAACAGCTCCGTACCCGATCGAGTTGCCCTCGGGTCGGCACACAAACCCGAGTGGTTCAAAAGGAGCTCGCCGGATCGCGGCTAACGGGACACCACTCGGCCGCAAGGAGATGCCCCCGAGTCGGTTCAAGTCCCTAACAGCTCCGTACCCGATCGAGTGCCCCTCGGGTCGGCACACAAACCCCGAGGTGGTTCAAAAGGAGCTTGCCGGCATCGAGGCTAATGGACACCACTCAGCCCGGCAAGGAGATGCCCCGAGTCGGTTCAAGTCCCTAACAGCTCCATGCCCAGTCAAGTCGCCCTCGGTCGGTACACAAACCTCGAGGTGGTTCCAAAGAGCTCGCTGGCATCATGGCTAACGGGACACCACTCGGTCCGGCAAGGAGATGCCCCGAGTTAGTTCAAGTCCCTAACAGCTCTGTACCTCGAGTCGCCCCTCAGGTCGGTACACAAACCCCCGAGGATGGTTCAAAAGGAGCTCGCCAGCATTGCGGCTAATGGGATACCACTCGATCTGGCAAGGAGATGCCCCCGAGTCGGTTCAAGTCCCTAACAGCTCCGTACCCGTCGAGTGCCCCTTGGGTCGGCACACAAACCCCCGAGATGGTTCAAAAGGAGCTCGCCGGCATCGCGGCTAACGGGACACCACTCGGCCGGCAAGGAGATGCCCCTGAGTCGGTTCAAGTCCCTAACAGCTCTATACCCATCGAGTTACCCCTGGGCACACAAACCCCCGAGATGGTTCAAAAGGAGCTTACCGGCATCGCGCTAATGGGACACCACTCAACCTGGCAAGGAGATGCCCTGAGTCGGTTCAAGTTCCTAACAGCTCCGTACTCGGTCGAGTCGCCCCTCGGGTCAGTACACAACCCGAGGTGGTTTAAAAGGAGCTCGCCGGCATCGCGGCTAACAAGACACCACTCGGCCCGGCAAGGAGATGCCCCGAGTCGGTTCAAGTCCCTAACAGCTCCGTACTGTCGAGTCGCCCTCGGGTCGGCACACAAACCCCCGAGGTGGTTCAAAAGGAGCTCGCCAGCATCGCGGCTAACGGGATATCACTCGGCCCAGCAAGGAGATGCCCCAAGTCGGTTCAAGTTCTAACAGCTCCGTACCCGATCGAGTCGTCCCTCGGGTCGGCATACAAACTCCCGAGGTGGTTCAAAAGGAGCTTGTCGGCATCGCGGCTAATGGGACACCACTCGGCCCGGCAAGGAGATGCCCCCGAGTCGGTTCAAGTCCCTAACAGCTCCGTACCCGATCGAGTCCCTCGGGTCAGCACACAACCCCCGAGTGGTTCAAAAGGAGCTCACCGGTATCGCAGCTAATGGGACACCACTCGGCCCGGCAAAGAGATGCCCCCGAGTCGGTTCAAGTCCCTAATAGCTCCGTACCCGATTGAGTCGCCCCTCGGGTCGGCACACAAACCCCCGAGGTGGTTCAAAAGGAGCTCGCCGGCATCACGCTAACGGGACACCACTTGGCCTGGCAAGG
The DNA here is from genome assembly GCA_900491605.1 of Calamus simplicifolius. Lineage (NCBI taxonomy): Eukaryota > Viridiplantae > Streptophyta > Magnoliopsida > Arecales > Arecaceae > Calamus > Calamus simplicifolius. Next base: position 735,511 of record UESW01003908.1, on the reverse strand, counting down.
AGATGCCCTTGAGTCGGTTCAAGTCCCTAACAGCTCGTACCTGATCGAGTCGCCCTCGGGTCGGTATACAAACCCCCGAGGTGGTTCAAAAGGAGCTCGCCGGCATCGTGGCTAACGGGACACCACTCGGCCCGGCAAGGAGATGCCCCCGAGTCGGTTCAAGTCCCTAACAGCTCAGTACCCAATCGAGTTGCCCCTCGAGTTGGCACACAAACCTCCGAGGTGGTTCAAAAGGAGCTCATCGGCATCGCGGCTAATGGGACACCACTAGGTTGGCAAAGAGATGCCCCCGAGTCAGTTCAAGTCCCTAACAGCTCGTACCCAATCGAGTCACCCCTCGGTCGGCACACAAACCCCCAAGGTGGTTCAAAGGAGCTCGTCGGCATCGCGGCTAATGGGACACCACTCAACTCGGCAAGGAGATTCCCTCGAGTCGGTTCAAGTCCCTAACAGCTTCGTACCTGATCGAGTTGCCCCTCGAGTCGGCACACAAATCCCGAGGTGGTTCAAAAGGAGCTCGTCGGCATCACGGCTAACAGGACACCACTCAGCCCGACAAGGAGATGCCCCCGAGTCGGTTCAAGTCCTAACAGCTCTGTACCAGGTCGAGTCACCCCTTGGGTCGGCACACAAACCCCCGAGGTGGTTCAAAAGGAGCTCGCGGCATCGCGGCTAATGGACACCACTCGTCCCGGCAAGGAGATGCCCCCGAGTCGGTTCAAGTCCCTAACAGCTTCGTACCCGGTCGAGTCGCCCCTCGGATCGCACACAAACCCGCAAGGTGGTTCAAAAGGAGCTCGCCGGCATTGCGGCTAACGGGACACCACTTGGCCTGGCAAGGAGATGCCCCCGAGTCGGTTCAAGTCCCTAATAGCTCCGTACCCATCGAGTCATCCCTCGGGTCGGTACACAAACCCCGAGGTGGTTCAAAAGGTGCTCGCCGGCATCGCGGCTAATGGGACACCACTCGGCCCGGCAAGGAGATGCCCCGAGTCAGTTCAAGTCCCTAACAGCTCTGTACCCGATCGAGTTGCCCTTCGGGTCGGTACACAAACCCCCGATATGGTTCAAAAGGAGCTCGCCGGCATCGCGGCTAACGGAACACCACTCGGCCCGGCAAGGAGATGCCTCGAGTCGGTTAAAGTCCCTAACAGCTTCATACCTGATCGAGTCATCCCTTGGATCGGTACACAAACCCCCGAGGTGGTTCAAAAGGAGCTCGCGTGTATCGCGGCTAACGGGATACCACTCGGCCTGGCAAGGAGATGCCCTCGAGTCGGTTCAAGTCCCTAACAGCTCCGTACCGGTTGAATTGCCTCTCAGGTCGGCACAAAACCCTTCGAGGTGATTCAAAAGGAGCTCGCCGGCATCGCAGCTAACGGGACACCACTCGGCCTAGCAAGAAGATGCCCCTGAGTTGGTTCAAGTCCCTAACAGCTCCGTACCCGATCGAGTTGCCACTCGGGTCGGCACACAAACCCCCGAGATGGTTCAAAAGGAACTCGCCAGTATCGCGGCTAATAGGACACCACTCGGCCGGCAAGGAGAGGCCCCGAGCCAGTTCAAGTCCTTAACAGCTCCGTACCCGATCGAGTGCCCCTCAGGTCGGCACACAAACCCTCGAGGTGGTTCAAAAGGAGCTTGTCGGCATCGAGGCTAATGTGACACCACTCAGCCCGGTAAGGACGCCCCCGAGTCGGTTCAAGTCCCTAACAGCTCCATGCCCAGTCAAGTTGCCCTCGGGTCAGTACACAAACCTCTGAGGTGGTTCCAAAGGAGCTCGCTGCATCACGGCTAACGGGACACCACTCGGTCCGGCAAGGAGATGCCCCTGAGTTAGTTCAAGTCCCTAACAGCTCTGTACCTGATTGAGTCACCCCTCGGATCGGTACACAAACCCTCGAGTGGTTCAAAAGGAGCTAGCCAGCATTGCGGCTAACGGGATACTACTCGATCTGGCAAGGAGATGCCCCCGAGTCGGTTCAAGTCCTAACAGCTCCGTACCGGTCGAGTTGCCCCTTGGGTCGGCACACAAACCCCCGAGATGGTTCAAAAGAAGCTCGCCGGCATCGCGGCTAATGGGACACCACTCGGCCGGTAAGGAGATGCCCCTGAGTCAGTTCAAGTCCCTAACAGCTCTATACCCGATCGAGTTACCCCTGTAGCACACAAACCCCCGAAATGGTTCAAAAGGAGCTACCGGCATCACGACTAATGGGACACCACTCAGCCTGGCAAGGAGATGCCCTGAGTCGGTTCAAGTTCCTAATAGCTCCGTACCCGGTCGAGTCGCCCCTCGGGTCAGTACAATTCCCCGAGTGGTTTAAAAGGAACTCGCCTGGCATCGCGGCTAACAAGACACCACTCGGCCCGGCAAGGAGATGCCCCGAGTCGGTTCAAGTTCCTAACAGCTCGTACCAGGTCGAGTCGCCCCTTGGGTCGGCACATAAACCCCCGAGGTGGTTCAAAAGGAGCTCGCCGCCATCGCGGCTAATGGGACACCACTCGTCCCGGCAAGGAGATGCCCCCGAGTTGGTTCAATCCCTAACAACTCCGTACCCGGTTGAGTCCCCTCGGGTAGCACACAAACCCCCGAGGTGGTTCAAAAGGAGCTCGCCGGCATCACGGCTAACGGGGCACCACTCGGCCGGCAAGGAGATGCCCCCGAGTCAGTTCAAGTACCTAACAGCTTATACCCGATCGAGTCGTCCCTCGGTCGGCACACAAACTCCTGAGGTGGTTCAAAAGGAGCTCGCCGGTATCGCGGCTAATGGGACACCACTCTGCCCGGCAAGGAGATGCCCCCGAGTCGGTTCAAGTCCCTAACAGTACCCAATCGAGTCGCCCTTCGGGTCGGCACACAAACCCCGAGGTGGTTCAAAAGCAGCTCGCCGGCATTGCAGCTAATGGACACCACTTGGCCCGGCAAGGAGATGCCTCCGAGTCGGTTAAAGTCCCTAACAGCTCCGTACTGATCGAGTCACCCCTCGGTGGTACAAACCCCCGAGGTGGTTCAAAAGGAGCTCGCCGGCATTGCGGCTAACGGAACACCACTCGGCCGGCAAGGAGATGCCCTCGAGTCGGTTCAAGTCCCTAACTGATCCGTACCGGTTGAGTTGCTCCTCAGGCACACAAACCCCCGAGGTGGTTCAAAAGGAGCTCTCGGCATCGCGGCTAACGGAACGCCACTCGGCTCGGCAAGGAGATGCCCCAAGTCGGTTCAAGTCCCTAACAGCTTCATACCTGATCGAGTCGCCCTTCGGTCGGCACACAAACCTCGAGGTGGTTCAAAAGGAGCCCGCCGGCATTGCGGCTAACGGGACACCACTCAGTCCGCAAGGAGATGCCCCCGAGTCGGTTCAAGTCCCTAACAGCTCCGTACCTCGTCAAGTCGCCCCTCGGGTCAGTACACAAACCCCCGAGGTGGTTCTAAAGGAGCTCGCCGGCATGCGGCTAACGGGACACCACTCGGCCGGCAAGGAGATGCCCCCGAGTCGGTTCAAATCCCTAACAGCTCCGTACCCGATCGAGTCATCTCTTAGACACACAAACCTCGAGGCGGTTCAAAAGGAGCTCGCCAGCATCGTGGCTAACAGAACACCACTCGGCCCGTAAGAGATGCCCCCAAGTTGGTTCAAGTTCCTAACAGCTCCGTACCAGGTCGAGTCACCCCTTGGGCCAGCACAAACCCGAGGTGGTTCAAAAGGAGCTCATCGGCATCGCAGCTAACGGGACACCACTCGGCCAGGCAAGGAGATGCTCCCAAGTCGGTTAAGTCCCTAACAGCTCCGTACCTGGTCGAGTCGCCCCTCGGGTTAGCACACAAACCTTCGAGGTGGTTCAAAAGGAGCTTCCGGCATCGTAGCTAACGGGACACCACTCGACCCGACAAGGAGATGCCCCCAAGTCAGTTTAAGTCCCTAACAGCTTACCCGATCGAGTTGCCCCTCGGGTCAGCACACAAACCCCCGAGGTGGTTCCAAAGGAGCTCGACAGCATCGCGGCTAACGGGACACCACTCATCCCGGCAAGAGATGTCCCCGAGTGGTCAAATCCCTAACAGCTCTGTACCCGTCGAGTCACCCCTCGGCCGGCAAACAAACCCCGAGGCTGTTCATGGATTCGGCAGCGAGCCGTTCCCTAAGTTCGCAAGCGGGCTCTTAAAGTGACTCCAAAAGCCGCCCAAGCGTATCCAAATCCAGCGTTGCCGGCAATAAACTGCTATACCCATTTGGCCAGGGGTCTGGCGTGCAACAAACCTGACTGGCGACATGAGCCTTTGTGGATCCATTTGTTCATTGTCGAGCCTAAGTCTATGGGGCTGCGGTGACGTCACAGATATACAAGACAATCTCAAAGAACAAGGAAGAACATGTTGAGGAAAATATCTTCTTATTAACATCTTGATGGTTACAAAACCCGACCCGAAGTCGGTTACAAAACAAAGGAAAAAAATACAAAAGATTCCTAGGTCAAGGCCTGCTAGGTCCGACTCTCCCCCATCTGCGTCCTCCGACTCCTCGTCGTCTAGATCCCGGGCTGGATCGCCTCAAGATCAAGCTACTAATGTTGAAGACCTCAGACATCTTCGTCTTGTATCGGTCGAAACCCTTCGTGTAGGCGTCAATGCTAGCCTCAATCACTTCTTTCTCAAACTATGATGACGCTCTAAACTCGGCGACGGCATTGTCAGCCCGGCCTTAGCCTCCTTGGCTTGCACCTCGAATTCCCAGGCCTGACTCTCGGCCTCCTCGCGCGGCCTCGCATCCTAGGCTTGGGCCACCGCTTCGGCCCGCCCATACTCTGCTTCAACCGCTGCCATCTCCGCCACGGTGTCCCTCTCCACAGCGGCACGGGTCTCATCCGTGCGCGTCGGCCCGGTTCTCCATGTGTTTGAGCTGGCGGACCAGCTCTTCCATTCTTGCCTCGGCCGATTGCAACCTGGCCGAGACCAAGGCCAACTTGGTTTCAGCTGCGGAGGCTTGGCCGCACTCGATCTCTGCCCGACTCTCGCCTCTTTGAGTTTTCCGCCCAGGTCATCTTCCCGGACCATGGCCTCCTCTTGTTTCCGAGTAAGCTTCTCGGCCAGCTCCTTGCACTGCCCTTTGAATTTATTGGTCCTCTCCTGGGAGCGCGTGAGCAGGTCGCCCGATCGGACCACCAAGTCGCGGAGAGCGAAGACCCCGTTGGCCATCTGCACCAACTAGTTTGTTAGCTACATGTTAAATTAAGTGCATGCAAAAGAGAGCTAGAGTGAAGAGTCACCTAGAGCACCGACACGAAGGTCATGTCGAGGATCCCAGCGATGGATTGTTGTTCTTTCTGCGCATTGATTCGCAGTGACTGTAGCTTCGATAGCATGTACACTGCCTTCCCGCTGTCTTCCAAGGAGGAAAGTCTAGGCGCCAATCGCTGAGGCCACCTCGGCACCTTCCCAATTGCCTGCCGAGCCGAGGCGCGTATCGTTGGCGGGGACGGGCTCCCCGGCTCGACCCGATCTTGACCGACCATTTGCGCCCCAGCGCTGGCCGCCTCTGTTGCTGCCTCCCCCTCTTCGTGGATGGGGGAGCCCTTTCCGTCTCTGGCTCGGCAGGAGCCGGAGAGCCATCTGCAGCCTCTACCTGCCCCACCTCAGTTGGATCCACGGCGATAGGGATCTCCACCTCGGGGTTCAGGTCCACCACTACTAGCTCGGTGGCAGCTGGATTTCCCCCTTCGACGCTGCTAGGTGGGGCCGGCTGGTCCCCCTCCGCTGTCTCGGCCTCGGCTGGGCTGGGGACCACTACCTCCACCGGTGCCCCATTCGGCGCCCCTCTAGCCGGCTCCTCCACAGGAGCCATTTTTGCCTGAGGTGTGGGAGCCTCCGAAGCTTGGGCCAGCTCGACCTGGGCCTTCCATCGCGCCCTCTTGGCCGGCCTCACTTCCTCGCCGGCCGCTTGCCTCTTTTGGCACATGGTGGCTTCCAACTTCTCGGCGGGAATCTTCATCGCTGCACAAATTCAAGCATTAGTAAAAATGTATAACATAGTGCCAGGCCGGGGACGAGAAGGACA
>UESW01003908.1:642589-727536 GCA_900491605.1 Calamus simplicifolius | reverse complement strand
AGAGTAAAGGGGCATCTCAAAAGAAAGGCCCTCTCTCATCAAAGGTACGGGACCCGTTTTATTGCTAGTCGCACAATGAAAACATTCAGCCCAGGAAAGAAGAAACGAGAAAAACAAAGGACAAAGCATCTTCACAAAAAGTTCTTCTTCACTGATAATGAAATTGAAGTACAAAATTTAGCCCGAGGCCGGTTACAAAAAGAAAAGGAAAAAGAAACAACAACTTTTCAGGGTTCGTTTGGGCCCGGCTCTCCCTTGTCGTCCCCTTCCTCCGCCGACTCCTCATCAGATTCCTCGGGCCGGATTCCCTCGAGCTTGGCAATGTCAATTTTAAGAGCGCGAACACCTTAGTCTTGCACATCTCGAAGCCCTTGATGTAAGCATCGAGGCTGGCCTCAGGACCTCCTTCTCAAACTCCGGCGAGGACTTGTAGTTGGAGATGGCCTGCTCTGCCTCGGCCTTGGCTCTCTGTGCCCTAGCCTTGGCCTCCTGAACTTGCGCCATGGCCTCCCTGGCTCGGCCCTCGGCTTCTTCGGCTCGAGCGTTGGCCTCGTCCTCATAGGCCACAGCCCCAGCCTTCTCATGGCCCACCTCAACCGCCACCTTCTCCGCGGCGACAACTCTCTACGGTGGCCCGGGCCTCATCTCACGCTCTCCGACCTCCCTCTCGGTGCATTGAAGCTGACGGACCAGCTCCCCATTCTGTCCACGGCGGTCTTTAGTCGGTCCGAGACCAGCTCTAATTTGGCCTCGGCCACGGATGCCCGACCACTCTCGGCTTCGGCCTGGCATTCTGCCTCCCTTATTCGGCCGCCCAGGTTCTCTCTCGGGCCTTGGCCTCCTGGTAAAGTCGAGCAAGGCTCTAGGACTGTGCCATGCTCTCCTTCTTATACTTGTCAGCCCGCGCCATGGCCCTTGTGAGCACGTCCAAAGAATGGACCACCGCCTTAGGAAGGCCGATCGCGCCGTTGGCCATCTGCAGCAAGGGGAACATGTTAACCCTAAAAGATTGGAGTATTAAAAGACACGTCCGAAAATAGAGAGAACTCAGAAGATTACCTGGACGACGGCAACCATCACCATATCCTAGGAGCGCGGTGTAGCTCAATACCCGCGTCTCCTCCTCGGACTCGGCAGTTTGGACTCTTGACAGAAGACAGGCGGCCTACGCGGCGTTCGCCATTAAATCGAGCCTAGGGGCCGGCCGCGTCAGCCCCTTCTGCGGACCTTCGACCCGAGGATGGGTCGGGTGGCGCACCAACCGCTGGGATGAGCTCTCCGGCCCATCCCTCTGCTCCCCGGTCACCTCCGCCCCGGCATTGGATTTCTTGGCGCTGGCTCCCTCCTCCGGCAGTTGGGGGAGCCCTCTCCATCTCCGGCTCGGCGGCAGCCGAAGGGCTAACGGCAACTGTGACCTGCCCCACCTCGGGCACGTCGGCGGTGGCTCTGGTGGTGGCTGGAATCTCTCCCTCCTCTATCTCGGTCTTGGCCGGCCTTGGAACCACTTCTCCAGCCAGCGCTTCCTTAGCCGGCTCCTCTGCAGGCGTTGGAGCCTTAGGGACCTCAGCGGCTTGGTCGGCCCAGCTGCTCCCCTCTTCGGGCCTTCTCGCTGGTCTTGATGTTTCCCCGGTTGACGGCCTCTTCTGCTTCAAGGCGGCCTCAAACGCACTAGTGGAGAACTTCATCACTGCATCCAAAAATGAAGTGTTAGCGACAGTATATAGCAACTCGGCTTCTATCAGGTTCTCTATCTCTCTCTCTTGTAGCTACAAGGCGGCCTCAAATCCTTGTAGCTAGGGATTTGGCAGTTGGACAACTGGGTGAAGAGTTCCCTATCTCTCTTCCCCACGGTGGCATTATCATTGGAGCTGGTGTCCGCTCCATCCAGTCAATCCTCACCCCCTCGACATGGGCAAAAAGGAAGCGGGATTTCCATCCCCTAATCTTGGACGGAAGACCTAGGGGAAGGCCCTACCCGGCCTGGCGTGAAAGCCCACCAGGCCCCCTCACCTTGCGACAGAGTTTATAAAATACCCAGAACAGTGATAACCCCGGCCGAGCCTCCTGGAAATAGCAAAGAATAACAAAGGCGCAGATGATTCAAATCGAGTTCGGAGTCAACTGCACCGGCACTAGCCTATATCTATCTAAAAGGTTCAGGGAAAAGGGGTGGAGAGGAAGGCGCAGCCCACACCGAAAAAATTCCTCATACAGAGCGACTCGATCGGGGTAGGTAGAGGTCACTCTATCTTCGGCCCCGGCGCGGACAGATGAATGAAGTTGGGGACCATGTACTTAACCCTAATGGCCTCTAGGTCTTCGGGGTCATGGTTGAGGCAACTCCGGATGGACCTGCCGGATCAGAACTCACCGCCGGAGGTTGTCCCGGACGGAGGGAGGACACAGGAATTGCCCAAATAGGGGAGGCTGAGGCGGACGGAGGCCCGGTCACCGTTGGTCGACCGCGGATGGCGATTCCGTCCATTGGACAAGGACCTGACGGGCTAAGAGGTTTGGTCTTCACTATCGGAATGGGAAGATTCAACTACAGGCCTTTTACCCTCCCTAATGGCACGACGGTCCATGATGGAGAGGAAAGATGAAACTAACCTGGAAATCAAAGGGATTTGGAGACAAAAGGGCTCAAGTCGTAGAAGAACTCAGGAGAAGGAAAGCTAGAAGAAAGCAATGGCAATGTAAAAGCTTTCCTCAAGCCCTTGGGGCGCTTTTATACCCCCATCTCCGAGCGACGATAATCGAGGTCCTTCCACGTGGCGCTCTCTTATTGCGCAACAAGCTATCCGCCAAAAATCTCGCCTGCCCGAGACGTGCCGCCTCGATTCGCCCCAAGGAGCGTGATCCCCGACCAATCGCGGGGCATAGAAAATGGAGAAACAATGATGGCCTTTACCTTTTTCCATTCCCCCAATAGGCTTCCTCTTCGAGGTGTCCGGCGCTAGCGTCAGCTCCCACCTACCGCATGATTGTGCAAGATTTTCGAAGCGACACTGCCTCGGGACGATGCACCAGCTCACCAAGCTATTAAAAGCGCACTAAAGAGCAATCATTTTTTGAATTTTTGCGCCCCTCTCGCCCAAAGGGCAACGGGCGCGTGGCCCTTCGCTCAGGGGCGGGGGGCATCTGATGTGGCTGACGTAGCCACGAGGGCAATTATGGAAAAATCCAAATCTTAAGGTGGCCCCGCCCCGGCATCTTTTGAATCGGCCAAGTCGGCCCCAACCTTCCCTGGTCAGCCCCGCTGGCCCCGGCGTCTCCAATTCAGCTTAGTCGGCCCCGACCTTCCCTGGTCAGCCCCGCTCGGCCCTGGCATCTTCGAATGGTCAAGTCGGCCCCGACCTTCCCTGGTCGGCCCCACTCAACGCTGACGTCTCCAAGTCGGCCAAGTGGCCCCAACCTTCCCAGGTCGGCCCCGCTCGGCCCCGACATATCCAAGTCAGCCGAGTCGGCCCCGACCTTCCTGGTCAGCCCCGCTCGCCCCGGTCTCAAATCGGCCAAGTCGGCCCCGACCTTCCCTGGTCCCGCTCGGCCCCGGCGTCTCCAAGTCAGCCATGTCGGCCCCGCTCGCCCGGCATCTTGAATCGGCCAAGACGGCCCCGACCTTCCTGGTCGACCCCGCTCGGCCCCGACATCTCCAAGTGGCCAAGTCGGCCCTGACCTTCCCTGGTCGGCCCCGCTCGGCCCCGGCATCTCCAATTCGGCCATGTCGGCCCCGACCTTCCCTGGTCGGCCCGCTCGGCCCCGGCATCTCCAAGTCGGCCAACTCGGTCCTGACCTTCCTGGTTGGCCCCGCTGGCCCCGGCATCTCCGAATCGGCCAAGTCAGCCCCGACCTTCCTTGGTCGGCCTCGCTCGGCCTCGGCGTCTCCAAGTCGGCCGAGTTGGCCCGACCTTCCCTAGTCGGCCCCCTCGGCCCCGGCATCTCCGAGTCGGCCTCGACATTCTCTGGTCGGCCCGCTCGGCCCCGGCATCTCGAATCGACCAAATCGGCCCCGACCTTCCCTGGTCGGCCCCGATCGGCCCCGGCATCTCCGAGTCGGCCCGGCGAGTCGGCCCCGACCTTCCCTGGTCAGCCCGATCGGCCCCGGCATCTCCGAGTCGCCAAGTCGGCCCCGACCTTCCCTGGTCGGCCCCACTCTGGCATCTTCAGGTCAGTCGAGTCGGCCCTGCTCGGCCTCGGTGCCTTCCGGGGGGTCAAGGCTGTCTCAGGTCGGCCCCAGAACGGTCCTGGCCGTTCGCACCGTCATCCTTCTGATGCGCTCCGCTGGAATCCCCAGGCCCAACTACCCACTGGCCACGCCGCTGATGGGACGGACCTAACTACCTGTCAACCCCACTGACCGATGGGACGTAGCTCACCAACCGCCGTTTTCCCTCTCCGATGGGACAGGACCCACCGACTAGCCCAAATTCACGTAACCCCACAAACCCCGTGGACATTCCTTCTTACGGAACTCACGTAGTTGTGCAGGTGTCAACCCTCTATAAAAGGTAAATCCACTCAGAAACAAGGTACGCAAACTCATACACTCGCTACCCTGATACCCAGAAAGGGATTCCCCTCTTTCAGAGGACTCATTTTTTCTTTCCAGAGCTCGTCTGAGCTCTCTCTAAGCTGTAACTCCGGTTATTAACTTGAGCATCGGAGGGTCCCACCGGAGCATCCCTCCGTCTTGAAACTTTTTGCAGGCTATCCGATCAGGCGTGGAACCGCAGATTACGTAGCTCTCTTCTTCCGACGTTCGAGACTAGTGATCAGGCGTCATCAGCAATTGTAGGCCAAAAGTCTTAATCCCAGTAAAAATTTGTAGGAGCCTCTCCAACCTACACAACGATCACATTAGATTCAACGTGAGAGCAAGACGAGGCCAGGTGAATGGAATCAAATTACCCCAATTTTTTTTCGTATGGTTGCACGGACAAGATCATATCTCATCCTATCCAAAAAGAAATAATTAGTCAAGCATTATTGAGACTCCGGCCGGCAGACACCAATTACCCTCAATCTCTATTGCCACATTAGGCTGGCGATCTGGGTCATGATGAATGGATGGGTGATTAGGAGTTGAGATCCTCTCCAGCTAGGTACCAAAATAGAAAATGTCAATTCATCCATGTTGATGAATGACCATCCATGATCGTTGTGGTGGTAGTGATTGAACGAGCCTCATGCAATCGATGGAGCCCATCCAACTGTGGACTGTACTGTAATTAGAGAACGGAAAAGACTTTGTCAATCAGAGAAAAGACTTTGTGCATTGGTTTTTGCTGCACAAAGCATGCGATCATGTGAATTGATCACTCATGCATGCTGATGTGCATGTAAAGGCCTATTGAGCCTTCTTCTATATATGCATGTATAAATAGTCAATCCATACAATTAATACATAAAAACTTTTTCATCGTTATTGTTGAGCCAAACTTAGGACCATCCAAACTCGGTGATCAACAGTAACGTCCCACCCAACTCCTCGTCTCAACCAAACACGTGACGTGGGCCATAAGGTCTAAATGCAGTCTTAGGTTTTTTTTTTTTTTGGCATATTTGTTTATTTTTTGAACTCTTAAACTTTGTTTTTATATTTTTGACACAATTTATAAGCCTTGTACGTTATTTATATTTAATTGAATTTAGTGTTTTGATCATTGATAAAATATTAAAAGAAATAAGGTTTTACATAATTTCAAAGGTTAAATTTAGAAGTTATGTAGTCATGTTACAAGCCAAGGATAAATGATGAGTTGAAAGCATGATAAATAATATTATTCACTAATAAAACAAAGGCTTTAATTACTAAGGAGATCAAATGAGAGAAATCATTCTCATTTTTGGTAGATGAAGAAATCATTTGACAAACAGCGTCCACAAACAACAACCAAAGGTACGATTGACAGCGAACGGCTACCACCCGCATAAAAGCCACAGCGACATGGGTGGCGTAACCCCGTACCCACCGCGTCCACAAGCGGCAAACCCTTCAATGGTGGTGCAAGACGTAGACGTCGTACTCCACCACCGTATCCCCGTTGGTCATGTTAAACGAGTAGGTCTTAAGGAGTGCGTAGCCCCTGGCGAACCGGAACTTGCCGCTGCCGCCGACGACCGGCATCTCTCTGACGTCGTCGAACACCGAGTTGCGTCCCAGCACCGCGATGTTGCTGCCGTTGAAGTCGCCATCGGTGAAGGCGAGGTTCACGGTGAAGAACAGGTGGCCATTCTCCTCCAGGGACGCCAGGGCGTACATCCCCTGCGCTCGGCCGACGAGCTTCGATTCGGGCTCCGGACCCTCCGTCAAAGGGTCGTCCAATACCGCCACCGCCCCGAACGCCGTCTTAGACGTGTCCGTGATTTTGGATTGCGCGACCCTCATGGCGGTCGGGTTCGGCCCGGTCACGATGTCGTGAAGGAAGAAGTGCAGGTGTGTCTTCGTCTTTTTGCCCATCTTAAAGCCATTGGACGGAGTTACGAAAGGGAGGAGGAGGAGGAGGAGGAGGATGGGGAGTGAGGAAGAGAAGTTTGGAGAAAATGAGGCCATGGTATAGAGAGGAGTGCTCTGGTGACGAGAGAGTCGGTTAGAGGCTCCGGGTATTTAACTTGCTTAGTTGAGGTGGGTGGGAAAGAGCTTAGAAACAAAAGGCCTGAGTCAGGGGACCAAATTAGTGGGGGGACCAAATTCACAAGGACAATGACAGGTACACCATGGCCTTAATTTTTTTTTCTTTTTATATAAATAATAAATTACTATACCTAAACTAACCATTATCGAATTACACTTACATAATATAAAATATATACTTAACTACTATTATTTTAAATTTTACCAAACTATATATATATAAATATATAATTTGATATTTTACACTTAACTATTATATTTTAAATGTGGCATCGATCTAATTAAAAATATTATATTTAATTATTCATATATTTTAAATACACTTAAATTTTATTTAATATATTTAAGTTTTATATAATAATTAAGTATAAATGTTAAACTATACGTGCATATCTAGTTGAAACTTAAAATATATGACAGTGAAATATAACGTTTCAAATACTTAAATTATAAAATAATAATTTGTAATATATAATAATTAAGTTTGATATTTTAAATTGTATGAATATAATTTAATAATGCTTAAATTAAATAGTAATATATATTATTTTAAAAAGATGAATAGCTGATCAGGAGATAAGGGGAAAAAAAAAATCGGTCGCAAAGAATGGCTCCATGTCTCTCTCTTTCTTCCCTGTGTTTCTTTAAAATTATTTTTAATCACTCTTGCATATTAATTATTACACAATTATGATATAATTACAAGTCGGTGGTGTTATACGTACCTACTAATTATGGTAGCCTTTCTTCCAGAAGATGATGCCCCTGAAGTTACGTAAAGATGCGAGCAGAGCACGCGAAAAGATTCATCCTCCGAATTGCCAGGCAAGTTGGCAAGTCCAACACAGGCTTTGAACAAAATAATAGCTTGAAATTAGAAATTTTTGCCATTACTACTGTACAATAGCTCAAACATGGATTTAAAAAAATATATAAATATCTACTATTGATGCTAAATCATCGTTCTCGAACGTCCGCAAGCATCCGATCACTTTTTCTAGCAAGTCCGGGATCCTCTGACGAGCTTCTTGCGCGAGCCTGCAAACAAGTCCCGAGGACCGGAATTCCGACGGAACCCTCTGATGCTCAAGTCATGCTCTGGGCAATAGTCGTAAGCTTGAGAAAGCTCGAAAGAGAAAAGAAAGGCTTAGAGCCATGCTCTCTGTAAGCAAGAATAAGCGTTTGGGAGTGTAGTGAGTTATCAGTTACCTTGTCAGGGGTCCCTCTTGTTGGAAAATAGTTTTGATCTTTGCTTTCCTAGAAATTGCTAGAAATATAATATAGAAATTTAAATACATAAATAAAGTAAAAAACAAAAGAAGATATGAATCAAGCCAGGATCGAGGCATGTTAGACACTGCCCTAAGGATCAGATTTTTGTCCTTTCATGCAGATTGTTGATGATCTGTCCCCAAGGTATAACGACCCTGATGACCGATTCGCATGCAAGTAATTTTTTTTCTTTTTTTAATGATTAATAATTGCAGTTGATTATTCTTCCAAAGAAATAGCTTAAGAGGATTCAGGAAAATTCACAGTAAATCCACATGCGAAACAGTTCCTAAAAAATAAGGAAGAAGGACCGTCAAGCTAAGAAGCCCCGGTAGGGCTTGCTCTCCTACAATAAAGTTACTAGTAGATTAGAGGGGTGTACCTAGCAAGAGGGGGAAGATCAAAGTATTGAAGGGGTTGCTCTGTCTGGCAGATGCACCCTATATTACCAAGCCTTGAGCCCACGGATCTGCAGCCAAGTATCTGCTGACCTGGATGACGATCACCTTGAATCCTGGTTCGTTGCTACTGAGGGATCTGCAAGATCACCATACAAGGGTTAAAGATAATAGAGAAAATTTAGAATAGAGGCAAAGAGACAAGGAAGGAGTAGAGAAAAGGGAAGGCCGGCCAAGGGCTCTTGGGCGTCCACTATTGGAAGACAAAGGTGGCGGCCAGGGTTTCTCCTGGAGACTTGGGATGTTGGCACGCGCAGGAGGAGGAAATAAGAGCACCAGAGAACCAATTAACAAAAATTACAATAACTCAAAACTTGGATTGATTGATTAATAATAAAAGATACATCATTCATACAAGAGCTTTTATAGAGCAAGAGACTTGAGGCCCAAGAAAATACAGATATGGAAAAGAGAAAAAAAAAAAAGAGCGTCCAGATGAGGAAGGTGATCTTCTAGATGCAATCAGCGGCAGCTGGATTCGGCATGAAATCTGTGGCGTCCAGATGAGGCAGGTGATCTTCTATATATGATTGAGATGCAATTAGCGGCAGCTTAATTTGGCATGAAATCTGCAGCGTCCAGATAAGAAGGTGATCTTCTAGATGCAATCAGCGGCAGCTAGATTCGGCATGAAATTGTGGCGTCCAGATGAGAAAAATGATCATTTAGATCGGGAAGGTTGCTTGCTCTGCTAGGTGGCATATGGGCTGCTTGAAGTAGGTGTGGCACCAACTTGAATTTAGCAGTTGCTCTGTCTGACTGTGATGGCTTGTCTTCTGCTCCAATACTGATGTCTCTTCTTGTAAGCTGATGAACTTACTATAGGACTCACATTAAAATAAACTGAACTGGATAGGACTTAATTTAGAATAAAATGAACTGGACGAGACTCAAAATAAACTAAACTTTATTCCCAACTCAAGACTTGAATCATAACTAATCAGATATCCACAGAGGGTTAAGAATCCTCTGCTTGATCCTGGTGCCCGCACCAATTCTCCTGGGGTGGGAAGAACTCGACCCTCGAGTATGGGTCATTCTGGCTATGGTATCTCTCTAGTAGGTCCGGGTCGAGGTGTTGCAAGTCCTCTCGAGTAATCCATAAATCGTCAGATTTGGGCGACCCTGCCATCGAACCAGGTAGCGTTGATAACCGCGGTTTCGGGTCGTAATGGCTTGATCATCTAGGATACGCTCGATCCGCTCTCCTCGCTCAGGTAAAATTGGTGGTGAACACTTTTGGGTAGGTTCGCTCATGAAAGGAGGGTTAGGTCCAAAGTACTCACTAGGAATCGCTGTCGGTTCCCTATATTCTACTAGGTCTGCAATATTGAAGGTAAAGCTAATGCCCCAATCCGAGGGCAGATCTAGCACATAGGCATTGGGTCCTACTTTCTCTATTATTTTAAAGGGACCAGCTCCGCGAGCGTGAAGTTTCTTAATGGTACCTGGTGGGAACCATTCAGGCCTAAGCCTAACCATGACATAATCCCCTACACCGAACTCTTTGGCTCTTCTTTGGGAGTTAGCCAGTCTTTTATAAGTTTCATTACTTAGATTTATTTTCTTAGATTTATTTTCTGGCTAATGTCCTTATGTAAGTCTTTGATATGCTGTGCAAATGCTTATGCGGACTCTGAGACTCGTGTGTGGAGGGGTAAAGGAATTAGATCAAGTGGACGATTAGGCTTGTACTCATGGACTATCTCAAATGGACTCTTACCCATGGACTTGTTCACTGAGCTATTGTAGGCAAACTCTGCACGAGGCAATAATAAATCCCACGTCCCTAGGTGTTCGCCTACAAGGCACCTAAGAAGGTTTCCTAAACTAGGGTTCACCACTTCAGTTTGCCCATCCATTTGGGGGTGAAAGGCTATGGAAAAATTAAGTTTGGTCCCTAACAGATGCCATAGCATTTTCCAAAAGTAGCTGGTGAACCTAACATCCCTATCAGAAACAATGATCTTAGGTAGGCCATGGACTTGACCCGCTGTCTAAGAAAAGTCGGGCTACCCTAGACGCGTCAAAGGTTTGCGAACAAGGGATGAAATGAGCCATCTTAGAGAACCTATCGACCACTACAAAGATGGAGTCGTGCTTCTTCTGGGTTTTAGGTAATCCTAGAATGAAGTCCATACTGAGGTCTTGCCAAGGACGATCAGGCACTGGCAAAGGAGTATATAGACTGGTGTTCTGCTTCTGCTGTTTTGCAATGGCACAAGTTCGACATCGGGCTATTATCAGGGCAACGAGCCTTTTTAATCCTGGCTAGTAAAATTGGTCCTCTATCGTTAGAATAGTCTTATCTCTTCCAAAATGACCAGCTAATCCCCCAGCATGCGTTTCCCAGACTAGGAATTCTCTAAGTGACGTCCTAGGGATACAAAGTCTATTGCCCCTAAAAAGGTAACCATCCTGGATGGTATAATCTCCATTGGTACTGGATGGCCCTAGCTGAAGGATCTTATAAATTTTACCAAAGTCATGACAGGTCTCATACTCATCTTTTATCCGGTCGAATCCTATAACTTCGGTGCTAACAGTACTCAACAATAAAGACTTATGGCTTAGGGCGTCTGCTACCTTTTTTTATACGGCACGGTGTTTCAGGACAAAAGTATATGCCTGAATGTATTCAACCCATTTGTCGTGCCTAGAATTTAGCTTCTTTTGGGAGTTCAGAAATCGAAGTGCCTCATGATCAGAAAATAAGACAAACTCTTGCAGTAGTAAGTAATGTCTCCAATACTTAAGGGCTTGTACTACCGCATAGAATTCCTTATCATAGGTGGAATATCTAAGTTTAGCTTCATTTAGTTTTTCACTAAAGAAAGCTATGGGGTGATTTTCTTGCTTAACACTCCACCTATGCCTACTCCCGACGCGTCGCACGCAACCTCAAACACCTTAGAAAAGTCTGAAGTCTAAGTATGGGTGCATGAGTCATCCTATCCTTAAGCTCTAGGAAGGCCTTATTAGCTGACTTAGTCCACTCAAAATTACCCTTCCTAATACAATCAGTGATGGGTGCAACGATGGTGCTAAATCCCCTAATGAATCTCCTGTAAAAGGTTGCTAGGCCATGGAAGCTGCGGACATCATGGACGTTCATGGGTACCGACTACTCTATGACCGACCTAACCTTTTCAGGATTCACTGAAACACCTTTTGGGGTTACCACAAAACCTAGAAAGATAACCCTATGCGTCATGAAATCACACTTCTTAAGGTTTGCATATAGGCTATTCTCTCTAAGGGTCTGACAGATTAATCTGAAATGGTTAAGATGGTCCTCTTTGGTCTTGCTATAAATTAATATATCATCAAAATAGACCACTAAGAATTTTCCCGTGTACTCTTTCAGGACTGGGTCATGATTCTCATGAATGTGCTAGGTGCGTTTGACAGCCCAAAAGGCATCATGACCCACTCAAACAGACCATCTCTAGTCTTAAATGCAGTCTTCCACTCATCCCCTGGTCTAATTCTAACCTGATGGTAGCCACTCTTAAGGTCTATTTTGGAAAAGATAGTGGCACCCGCCATCATGTCCAACATGTCATCTAGTCTGGGGATAGGGAACCATACTTGATAGTGATTTTGTTGATGGCCCTACTGTCCATGCACATTCTTCAGGTACCATCCTTCTTAGGGGTTAATAGTACAGGAACTGCACAAGGACTTAAGCTCTCCCTAATGAAACCTTTCCTAAGTAATTCTCCCACTTGTTTTTGTAGTTCTTGATGCTCAGTGGGGTTCATCCTATAATGGGGAAGGTTTGGGAGGGTGGATCCTGGGATCAGGTCAATGGCATGTTGATGTTTCTCAGGGTGGTAACTGATCAGGCAATTCTTCAGGGAAGACATCCTTAAACTTCTCTAGATCTCAATTACTTCTGGGGGTTGTTCCTTTTGGACTGATTCATAGATCTCTTTAGTGGTCAAAATCCAAACAGGATTACCCTCAGTGATTCCTTTTCTAATTCCTTAGCTTTAATCAGATTAACTCTTGGCTTGCTATCCTTAAGGTTGCTAGATCCTTTCTTGATTGGGTCCCTAGGTGGAGTTGGATGTATCACATACTTGTTTCCATTGGGTTTAAAAGAGCAAATGTTGGATCGACCAAACAAGGTGGCATCGTGATCGTAAAGCCAAGGTCGACGTAATATAATACTACTTACACCCATAGGAATTACATCGCACCAGACCTTTTCCTCATAATTTTGCAATTTGATTAGTATTTGGCATCTGGACTTGATTGGGATAGAGGTGGAATCTACCCACGAGACCTTATAGGGACTAGGATGGGGAACTATGGTCAATCCTAATGACTTAACTGTATTGGTAGAGGCGGCATTGACACAACTCCCGCTATCCACTATGATCTTGAGCACCTTATCCCCTATCTTAACAAAAGTCTGTAGGATGTTAGTCCTACGCCAATCTTCGTGGTCCTTAGTTTGAGTCTGGGTCAAGATATATCTAACCACTCCTAGTAGGTCTTCAGACTCAAATGTTTCCTCCTCTCCATCGTACTCATCTATCAGATGGGTATTAGCCTCATAGACCTCTCCCTCAGGCTCAACTAGGGACTCGGATTCAGTCTTAGGTAACTCATCTATATGAAGGGATCTGACTGGGCATTGGCTGATCATATGTCCCGTTTGTTGCATCTAAAGCATTTGATCTGGGGGTTGAAATTTCTTTGGACCTCTACAAATTTGCCCTTATCCTCTCTCTGGGGTATAGGGGTACTATTCTGGGGTCGACTCAACTCAGTTCGGCTTGTACTGGGTCGGCTAGTGTTGGGTCGACTCAGGAAAGTCTGGGGGTCTGAGTACTGGATAGGTCTGGAACGACTAGGATAGGCCTGGCTAGATCCTGGATATGGGCTAGGGCTCTTGGTAGCCTCTGATCTACGATAGGGTGGCCCTCTCTAAAAACGTTCATAATCCCTAGCAACTTGGTAAGCTTCTTCTAAATCGTGTACCCTTCTTAGGTAGAGTTCTCTTTGAATATCTGCTCTTAGGCCATACCTAAACTTGGATAGGGTGACTTCCTCAGACTGAACGATATTACACCTCATGGTATACTCTTGGAATATAGCAATGTATTCATTCATAGTTTTACTACCCTGAATTAATCCCTGCCACTGGTCCAATAGGCTCTGTTCATACGATGTGGGGACATAATTGGACCTAAGTCTAGCCTTCATGGCGTGCCAGGTGACTATGGGGTCTCTTCCCTATAATAATTGCCTTCGCTCTAAAGTGGCCCAGTATAACCTAGCCTGTCGTACTAACTTGAGCTTGGCAAACTTAAACTTACGCTCTTTAGACATGTCGTACCAGTCAAAGTACTGGTCCATCCCTTCCTCCCAATCTAGGTAGTCCTTAGGGTCCATAGAGCCATCGAAAGTAGGTGCTTCAAGTCTGACACTTCTAAGGGCTCTTTCTTCTTGGTCTACTGCCTCATGATTGGGTCTCCTAGGGAGGACATCTAGGACTGGATCAGGTCGAAGTGGTCTCCTAGGGTTTGGCCTTATGTAGAGGTCAGGCTGTTGGGCTCTCCTAGGATGAGGTGGGGTCTCATGATCAGACTCAGTGTGGGGCTCACGGGCTTCTTCTAGGATGCCCAACCTAGTTTCGACTTGATCGAACCTGGACCCTAATCTAGCCTCAGATTGCTTGATGTCTTGGTTCATTTGGGCTAGTTGTTCAGTGATGATCCTTAAGTGATCATCAATGCTTTGATTAGCCATGGGTTCAGCCTGTAATGGAGGTGGTGACGGGCGAAAAGATGCTCCTGATCTAGTGCACATGCAAGCACAATCAAGCATACAAGACTCAGACTGACTCGACTACGGTATGCTAGACCTAGTCATCCAGAGTAAAGGATTTGGCTTAATGCAAGCCAATCTAACAGTAACTCTTCAATTGGCCAGTTGGGACAGGTGGAAGGGGGGAGGCTCATCCTGCAAATTGCAGGTGCCTAATTAGAATAACCCCAACACTCCGCTTAAGTCATTTCACATTTGACCTCCCTTCTAGACACCAATTTCAGAGCACACGCCAGATTGATTTGTACTAGTCTCCTCCAGTATACTAAACCGACTGTTGGTGACCCTAGCCCTCTAGGGCAAATGTCAATTAATTTGCTACTCAGTTTTAGATTAGAGGCTTGGGATCGGAATGCATGGGTGGTTGTTTTGGGCCAAGGAAGGGGTCTCAATCCCTCCCTTATCTGACATCAATGAAAGCCCTTAAGAGTAATTTAATGCAGATGAATGACATGTAAAATACAAACCCTAATCCAGAAATCTATAAATAGCAATAAATCTCAGAATTTTTTTTTCACAGATCGAATTAAATCCTCAAAAATTAACAAAATCTCAAAAAATTTCACATTTTTTATGAGTAATCAGGCATGCAATTAATTCACAGATTGAATTAAATTCTCAAAAAATAATAAAAAATACTTTAAATTATATCGAATCTAGAGAAATAAATTTTGTAATTTTTTATGTGTATGCAGGCAAAAACAATTCAATTAACAGATGATATACTGATAATAACGTAAATTAAAATTAAGCCCTAACTATGCTCTGATACCAAACTGATGCAGGACCGATTCGCATGCAAGTAATTTTTTTCTTTTTTTAATGATTAATAATTGCAGTTGATTATTCTTTCAAAGTAATAGCCTAAGAGGGATTTAGAAAAATTCACAGTAAATCCGCACGCAAATAGTTCCTAAAAAATAAGGAAGAAGGACCGCCGAGGCTAAGAAGCCCCGATAGAGCTTGCTCTCCTATAATAAAGTTACTAGTAGATTAGAGGGGTGTACCTGGCAAGAGAGGGAAGATCAAAGTGTTGAAGGGGTTGCTCTGCCTGGCGGATGCGCCCTAGATGACCAAGCCTTGAGCCCAAAATCTGCGGCCAAGTATCCGCTGACTGGATGACGATCACCTTGAATCCTGGATTCGTGGCTTCTGAGGGATCTGCAAGATCACCATACAAGGGTTAAAGAATAATAGAGAAAATTTAGAATAGAGGCAAAGAGACAAGGAAGGAGTAGAGAAAAAGGGAGGCCGACCAAGGGCTCTTGGGCGCCCACTATTGGAAGACAAAGGTGGTGGCCAGGGTTTCTCCTGGAGACTTGGGATGTTGGCACATACAGGAGGAGGGAAACAAGAGCACCAGAGAACCAATTAACAAAAATCACAATAACTCAAAACTTGGATTGATTGATTAATAATAAAGGATACATCATTCATGCAAGAGGGTCTCTTTTATGAGCAAGAGACTTGGGGCCCAAGAAAATACATATGGAAAGAAAGAAAAGAAGAAAAAGAGCATCCAGATGAGGAAGGTGATCTTCTAGATACAATCAGCGGCAGCTGGATTCGGCATAAAATCTGTGGTGTTCAGATGAGGCAGGTGATCTTCTAGATATGATTGAGATGCAATCAGCGGCAGCTTAATTTGGCATGAAATCTGCAGCGTCCAAATGAGGAAGGTGATCTTCTAGATGTAATCAGCGGCAGCTGAATTCGGCATGAAATCTGTGGCATCCAGTTGAGAAAAATGATCATTCAGATCGGGAAGGTTGCTTGCTTGCTAGGTGGCATGTGGGCTGCTTGAAGTAGGTGTGGTACCAACTTAATTTAGCAGCTGCTCTGTCTGACTGTGATGGCCTTGTCTTCTGCTCCAATACTGATGTCTCCTCTTGTAAGCTGATGAACTTACTACAGGACTCACATTAAAATAAACTGAACTGGATAGGACTCAATTTAGAATAAAATGAACTGGACGGGACTCAAAATAAACTAAACTTTATTCCCAACTCAAGACTTGAATCATAACTAATCAGATATCCACAGAGGGTTAAGAATCCTCTGCTTGATCCTGGTGCTCGCACCAAACCCAGCTGACCGATCCTTCCCAAGGTACAACGATCCGGCTCGACCCGATCCTCCTACCACGAGCACAATCGTGTGGAGGTGCAACCCAATGAAACTTCAGATGCCTAGAAAAAGATCAATAGTAACAATAAAATAATATAATAAAAGATTAAGAATTCTTTGATTGATTCATTTGAATCCTTGAGCCTATTTATAGGCTTAGCCCATAAAAGCTTCAATGGCTCGGCCTATAAGGGCCTTAAAGGCCTGATAGCTGTTAGCCTCAAATTAAATCAGAAACGGATTAATAAATTAATTGATTGGGCTGTCCCTGGATGTTCATGAACGTTGGCAAGCAAACGCTCGCCTGTTCGCGAACTTGCGAACGCTGCGAGTGTTTGCGGGCATAAGGCTCGCGAACATTGGCAATCATTACATAAATTTTAGGGCATCTTATACTACGTAATAAGTGAGGTGTCCTATGGACTTGAACCTCACTTATTATTGATTGTATATATATGAAGGAACCATAGTGGATTAGACCTTGAACTAAGTCCTTGACTCAGGCTTCTACTAATCACACACAATATGGATCAACTGGGTTTAAACGGTCAGCGCATATTAAAGGCCTTGCGCTTAGTACCTTGATTTTTCATGAGAATTCTTTAAGGTTAGCCCAAACCTTTAGTCATGGCCTAATATGACAATTCTCATATAGGAATCCTTCAAGGGTATTTGTGATAATACCGTGCAAATAACCTGCCTCGGATCCATTAAGAGTATGACTCAACCTTACACAAATTTACTTTGTCATTTTATAAGAGCACTCATCATAGAGATGGGATTAAAATATTTCAAAACATTTGTGCTCTAACACGATCACTCAATCAACTTCGTTTCTACCACATTGAACCTCATTCATAGGATCTCCAATTATAAAGGTTGGGTATCCACTGTTGGTAACCAAATAATGGGCTTAAGCCCTATCCCCCTCGAATCTAGGACTCACTCCTAGATAATCCCTTGGTTAATTGATTTACCAAATTCTTCTTGAATTTAATAATTTCTAAGGAAATAATATCATTTTTTTATTTATCTTATAGACTTATGACGAAGCCGTATATAGCTTGGCAATGCTTGATATTCAAGATAAAGACATACAAAAAATATAAAACTAAAGGAGATCACAACTTTCAAACTGAAACAAGGTAAAACATGGTGTAATCTCTCAATAGCCACTATAACATAAAGCACTTATCTGGAATAAGAAGACTTTTGCATTTATATAAGAATGCAGTTATATACTAATAGTTACACTTGAAAGTAAAATAATAAAATGATATGAAAATACATCTACTTGCAAGCACACATATATCATGTGCACAAGTGCAAGCATGTGTGTGTATGCACATGAAATATATATATAACTTTTAAATACTTTCTTCATAACAACCATCTAAGGTGAAGATCCTTCAAAAGTTAACTTCAAGGCAACTAATGGATTATTATTAGTTCACAACAGGTTTTGTAGTTACATAATATAGTGTATATATATATATATTCTAGGATTTTTTTTTTTTTAGAAATCTAAGAGATGCTTATCAATTCTTTATGTAAAAATTTGCTTACAGTCACCACTAAATGAAGTAGCTTTATATGAAAGCTCAATCTAGTCTTTTCCTAGTTATCTGTATGTAAAATTACAGAATTGCATTTTATCAACTCGATGTAGTATGGTGGTTTAATTTATGCTCACATGTTGGCTCATAATGTTAAAGATCCTCTTCACATGACAAAGCCACTCAAATATGAACCAAGTTTTTTTTATTTTATTTTAAACATCAGGATGGGACAGTATAATCAGTTCCATACATCATGATTACTTTACCAGGATGCCTCCTAGACAAGCATCATATCATTCCAGTCAAAAACCAACCCAATATTAGAATTTGAAACCTTGGAACCAAAGGATGATGTGAATTTAAGTGAATTAGCCTTGAAGGATTATTTTTTCCATCGCTCTAGTTATGGAATAAAAACTTTATCACAAGAGAATGTTAATCACCTCTATCACTTATGATTTAAGATAGGTGTATTGTGAGAGCCTATATTAATTACATGAGTAAAATATAAGCATACCAATGATAGAAGAAAAATACAGTTCATTCCATCAGAAAAAAAATTATTAAGATTTTAATGACATGAAATACCCTAACCATAATAGATTTTTCTTACTGGTATTATAACTAACAGAAACTATAAAATATTTCCTCACTTAGAATAAGGGCATATTGCTTTTGGTTTTATATGCACACAATATGCATAGTTTTACAAGAATAAACATAAGCTACAAATTCAAAGATCTACATCTATCACCAGCTAGTGTAATTGAAATAGATAAACAGAATGAAGTAAAATTTCAGCTTAGCGAACTTTAAGATTACCTTAAAGAAAATATCAAATAAGGTGTATTAGAGAAGGAACACACTTGTCATGATTGACTGATTTTGTTTATACCTCTGATAAACAATTCAAATAATTTTTATGCCTTTGGTAAGTAAGTTTATGGCATCTTAAATTTTAAATTAAATATTTCTCTCTCTTTTTTTCAAAGAAAATTTATAAGCTTTCTGCACTGATTCAAAAATAGGGATTTTTTTTAAATAACTCATAATAAAAGTCCTAGCAACTTCTAGTAAAAAAGAAAACCCGATCCTTAGCTATTGAAAAATAGTTTTGATCTTTCTAAAAAATCCTTTCCTAAAAATTGTTAGAAATATAATATAGAAATTTAAATACATAAATAAAGTAAAAAACAAAAGAAGATATGAATCAAGCTAGGACCAAGGCGTGTTAGACACTGCCATAAGGATCAGATTTTTGCCCATTCATGTAGGTTATTGGCAATCTGTCCCCAAGGTACAATGATCCGGCTCGATCCGATCCTCTTACCACGAGCATGATCGCGTGGAGGTGCAACCCAATGAAACCTTCAGATGCCTAGGAAAAGATCAATAGTAACAATAAAAATAATATAATAAAAGATAAAGAATTCTTTAATTGATTCATTCCTCAATATGAATCCCTGAGCCTATTTTTAGGCTTAGCCCATAAAAGATCCAACATCTCGGCCCATAATGGCCTTAAAGGTCTGATAGCTGTTAGCCTCAAATTAAATCAGAAATGGATTAATAAATTAATTGATTGGGCTGTCCCTGGATGTTCACGAACGTTGGCGAGCAAATGCTCACCCATTTGCGAACTCGCGAACGCGCGACCATTTGTGGGCACGCGAACGCTGGCGATCGTTACGTTTTTTTCCTTTAAAACTTTTTTCAATACCTCGTACCCATTTTATTGATACTTGGAGTATGTGAGACTTGGGGCATAATCAGAGCATTTATGATGGTGGCAGCAATGGCAGGACTTGCTTCTTAGTGGCATGTTAGAAGTGCAGGCCATGTCTCGTCAAATATGGGTTGCTGCATAGTTGGCAGGTACTGCTTGGTTTGGACATTTGTTGCAGGCTACCGCAGGGCATGGCCGACCATTACGGCGTTTGTCCCCCATGCCACACTTTCGTTGCCTTGTGCTGACAGTGATGGGCGATAAAGTTAGGCATGTGGGCCCCAAAGTGTAGCCACTGAGGCAGAAGATGAAGTTTGGAGTTGAAGCCGGCTCTGTCCCTCATAGAGCATTGACTATAAAGTACGTGCATGGCACTGTTCATGCCCTTGGATGAGCTCCAGAGAAGGCCATGAGTGAATGCTTGTATGGCACTGTTCATGCCCTTGAATGAGCTCCAGAGAAGGCCGTGGGTGAACACTTGCATGGCACTGTTCATGGCCGAGGGGAAGAGGCCGAGCACTATTCATGACCGAGGGGAAGAGGCCAAGGCTCTACTCCTCTGCGATGCTGGGGACTCCTCGTGGGGNCCTCTTTTGAAAATCCACAGATTTGACCTTTGAAACGCACTTGGATTTTCTCTGGCTTTTGTGGAATGATGAGAAGGAGTAGACGAATCTTTCACTTGGATTTCACTCCTTTTGAAACACTCTCTTTGAGCTAAGAAATTTTTCCAATATGCTCTGTTTTCCCTCTTTTCAAATGATATTCTTTTCTCTCTTTTGATTTTCTCTTTTTTTTGATTTGAAAAGAACTCCTCTATTTATAGAATCTAAAAATATATCCGTTAGAGATAGGAAAAATAGCCATTATTTAAAAATCTAACCGTTGGGGCTGATGTGTCATCCGTAAAAATCGCGCCCAGATTTGCTGGAGTCGACTCATGCTTTTCCCGAGTCGGCTCGAGCTCATTTTACTAAAAATAGAAATATTAGGGGTCGACTCGATAAAGGTGAAGTGTCGACTCCTGATAGTCGGGAGTCGACTCGTGAAAGACTTGGGGTCGACTCGAGAGATGCTCAGAAAAACACTCTTCTGGTGTCTGAGCGGAGTCGACTCGCACAGTCCAGGAGTCGGCTCGACAGAATCAGGGGTCGACTCGACAATTTCATGGGTCGACTCGACACAGATGCACATTTCTGTACACTGAGCGGAGTCGACTCTGAAACTCAGGAGTCGGCTCCGGAACGTATCAAAAATCAGAAATTTTTCTGATTGACATTAAAATCGTTCCAGATTCGTTTTAGTTCATTGTTTTGACATGAAATCAATAGAATTAATCTTTAGAAGTGATTCATGAACTAATCCATAAGCTTTTAGAATAAAACATGAATTATATAACATTTCTTTTCGAAAGTTTGAATATTGAGTTTAAAGTCACAATCAAAATTGATTAAAGTTAAACTTGAGCATTCTCATTCTCATGATTGTTCAAAGTAAATTTGTTGCTTCATTTTCATAAACTCGTTACATCCTTTAATAAACTCAATGGCTTTTAGTAATCATCAAAATCAAAAGGATTGGATCATATAATTTTCATAATCTTTCAACAATCTCCCCCTTTTTGATGATGACAAAAATATTGAGTTTGTTCATGATTGATTAGTGAATTAATTTTGTTTTCATAGTTAAGTTTAGGCTCCCCCTTAATGAGGTAGCTCCCCCTATGAAACTTAATTAATTAACCCATTGTTTATCTCATTTTATCACAATCATAGACAATCATAAAACTATAAAATTCTCCCCCTTTTTTGTTATCAACAAAAAGATAGAGAATTATAAACATTCATTCAAAATTCATTGAAATAGAGAATTCATTTCATTTAAAAGTCTAATACATCAAAATGTTCAGTACATTGATTTCATAAAGAAAGCAAAAAAAAACTTCAGTACAAACAAGAATTGAAACTCTAGTAACTCAAAAATGAGTTCTTACAATTCTAGTAGATGATCAACTATATTTTTCATTCCTTCTGATTGAATTTTTACATAGTCCTTGAGTTTTTCATCAACAAAGGTGCACGCACTCTTAATTTTGTCTTGAAGCTCTGCGTTGCTCCTTACATATGTCTCTCCATCTCCACATATATCCTTAAGCTCTTCAAAAATATTCTTGAGATCACTACTTAAGGATGCCGATGAAGATCCGAGAGTGGATTCAATCTTTGAGATACGATCATCAAGAGAATAAGTGTTTCTCTTAAATGCATAAATTTATTCTCAAAATCAGTTTTAAGCTTATCTGATTGATCTTCAAGTAAGGCTTTGAGTTGCATAATTTGTTGATCTGAAAAGCTATCAGAAGATGAAGTTGAACAAAAGTTGGAGCAGGGGCTGGAGCAGAGGCAGAAACCAAGGGGCTCGGAGGTGCAGGCGAAGGATGTCTAATAGAGGGTCCTGCAGCCTCAGTATCTGTTGCTCTTTCCTCTGTTACTCCTTTCCTTTCCCATTTACCATTCTTTTTGACAAACCCCATCCTATGAATTGTTGCTAGACTATAAAATCTGTATGTCTTAAATTCTTCATGGGTTCATTATCAGAAATCACCACACCCTGGCTTCGAAAGATCATAGTAAGAATCATCCCATAAGGCAGACTGGATTTCTTTTCCCTCCACAATCTGCTATGTACCACAGAATCATGCTGGGAAGATTGATAGGCTTGCCAGTCACTATGGCGTCCATTACAAAACATCTCTCTCAGAAACATAATCAAATCTACCCGTTTTAGGAAATAGAATCCTACAGCAGATATTGTGAAGCAATCTCAGCTCTAAGGACAGCTGATTAGCAAGAATCTCTTCAAATCCAACCACATCCCTGTTTAATAATCTGGATAAAGCTGGGGCACGGTCATCAGAAGAAAATGTGGAGGTGCCAGACAAAGGTAAATCCAATAATCTAGACAAGATCTCAGCAGTCACTGAAATTCTTACTCCTCTCACATTGCTAATAAGCCCATGGTCTCCTCTAGACAAATTTTTGTAAAATTCTTTAACTAAAGAGGGATAAGTCGGGCACTCAAGAGAGCAAACTTTCTCCCAACCCATCTCGATTAACTGTCTTCCAACTAGAAAACCCTCATTCTCAAACAATTCAAAATCCATCTTCCTACCAGTGGTAATGATCCTATCTGCTAGTCGGTCTACCTGGGAGGACGTGGCAGCAGGAGCAGCAGTTGGGGTAGAAGCAGATGAGGTGGAGTCCGAGCTTGGAGAAGGCTCTCGCACGGGACGCTTCACCGGCTTCTTCACGGAACGCTTTCTCTTGATGCCACCCGCCACAACACTCGATCCTCTAGTTTTAGGTGCCATTTGATGATTGGAGGTGATAAACGAAGATTATTGGGAGTTTAGAGGGTTTGGGGAGAGTGTGGAGAGAGTATTTTAAGATTGGGGTCGAATAGAATGAGCGACGAGTCGACTCTACCCTAGAAAAATCAATTTGGGACCACCTCGAGTCGGCTCGCGCAAACCCAAGTGTCGACTCGGCACAGACACAGAAAGTTCGTCCCGACATGGAGTCGACTCGCGCCAGAGAGGGGTCGACTCGAGAGTTTCAGTTGAAACCGGGAGTCGACTCCGATACGCATCGAGTCGGCTCCAAGACCATTTCAGACTAAAAACATGAAATTTCTGAAATATGTCCGGAAAATGATCATAAAAATTGATAAATAATCATTGGATATGAGTGAATCAACTAGATATGAATTCTAGATAAGATTTCCTTACGAATTGAGGATTTAAAAGAATTCTAGATATATTCCTTAGAGGTTTCAGAATTTACTCAAGGGATTACAAATTCCTAATTCTCCGCTAAGATAACAAATCTTTCTTCATTTAAAGGTTTAGTGAATATGTCAACTAATTGTTCTTCAGTGTTTACATAGTCTAAACAAATTTCATTATTAGCTACATGTTCCCTTATAAAATGATATCTAATTTCTATGTGTTTAGTTCTTGAGTGTTGAATTGGATTCTTTGTTAGATTAATTGCGCTAGTGTTATCACATCTTATTGGTGTCTTATCAGGCGTGATACCATAGTCTTCAAGTTGTCGCTTAATCCATAGGATTTGCGCACAGCAACTTTCAGCTGCTACATATTCAGCTTCAGTAGTTGATAATGCAACTGAATTTTGCTTTTTGCTAAACCATGTGATTAAGTTACTTCCTAAGAAATGGCATGCACCACTTGTGCTCTTTTATCCAATTTACAGCCAGCATAATCAGAATCCGAATATGCAATTAGATTTAATGTGGAATCTCTAGAATACCATAAACCTACATTTTTAGTTCCACTTACATATCTTAGTATTCTTTTAACAGCTATTAAATGTGATTCTTTTGGTTCAGATTGAAATCTAGCACATAAACATACTGAAAACATGATATCTGGTCTACTTGCTGTTAAATAAAGAAGGGATCCGATAATACCTCGATAATACTTTTGATCAACCTTTTACCTTCTTCATCTTTGTCCAGCTTGCATGAAGGACTCATTGGAGTTCCGAGGGGTTTCATTGTTTCCATACCAAACTTTTTGAGTAGTTCTCTTGTGTATTTGGTTTGGTTTGAAAAGATTTCCTCTTTTTGAGTAGTTCCGAGGGGTTTCATTGTTTCCATACCAATTATGCGTCGCTAAATTGCGACAACTTTGCGATGCCTCCGTGACAACAAAACATTGCGACGCAATAGCGATGCATTAGCGACTCAATAAACCAAAAAATTAAAAAAATTAATTTTGTTATTTAGCAACGCAAATAATGCATCGCAATATTTTTAAATTAATTTTTTATAAAATATAAATATGGAAAAAAAATATTGCGACGCACTCAGTGTGTCGCAATATTTTTAAAAGAATTAAATATGTTAAATAGCGACACATTAGCGATGTAATAAACCAAAAATTAGAAAAAATATTTTTAATTTAGCGATGCACCAATTACATCACAAATAATTTAAATAAAATTAATTTCTATAAAATATAAATATTAGAAAAAAATATTACGATGCAACTCAGTACATCGCAATATTTTTTTAAAAAATAAATATATTAAATAGCGATGCATTAGCGACGCAATAAATCAAAAATTAAAATAAATTATTTTTAAATTTAGTGACGTAATAACTGCATCGCAATTGTTTTAAATAAAATTAATTTTTATAAAGTATAAATATGAGAAAAAAAATACGACGCAACAGTGTGTCGCAATGTTTTTAAAAAATTTAATTATATTAATAGTGATGCATTAGCGATGCAATAAACCAAAAATTAGAAAAATAATTTTTAATTTAGCGACACAATATATGCATCGCAATTATTTTAAATAAAATAAATTTTTATAAATATAATTATGAGAAAAAAAAATATTACGATGCAATTTAGTGCATCGTAATATTTTTAAAAAAATTAATTATGTTAAATAGCGACGCATTAGTGACACAATAAACCAAAAAATTAGGAAAATTATATTTAATTTAGCGACGCACTTGTTGCATCACAATTATTTTAAATAAAATTAATTTTTATATAATATAATTATCATATTAAAAAATTACGATGCAACCCTTTGCATCGCAATATTTTTAAAAAATTAATTATGTTAACTAGCGATCGATCCGAGATCGATCGTGGCCGATCAGGATCAGGCTTGGATCGATCGCAACCATCGGATCGTCGGCGATCGAACCGATCACCACGGTCCGAGATGGGTCGTGGCCGATCGGGATCAGGGATTGGATCGATCGCAACCGTCGAATCGTCTGTGATCTCGGACCGATCGCCATGGTCCGGGATCGGTCGTGGCCGATCGGGATCAGGGCTTGGATCGATCGTAACCGTCAGATCATCAGCGATCTCGGACCGATCGCAACAGTCTGGGATCGGTCATGGCCGATCGGGATCAGGGCTTGGATCGATCGCAACCGTCGAATCATCGCCGATTGGACCGATCACCATGGTCTGAGATCGGTCGTGGCCATTGGGATCACGACTTCGATCGATCGCAACCGTCGGATCATCGCCATCTCGGATGGATTGCAATGGTTCAAGATCGATCATGGCCGATCGGGATCACGGCTTGGATCGATCGCAACCATCGGATCATCGCCTATTGGATCGATCGCGATGGTCCGAGATCATTCATCGCCGACCACGATCGATCAGGGCTTAGATCGATGGCAACCGTCGGATCGACGCCGATCGGTCCGATCGCCATGGTCCGAGATCGGTCGTAAACGATCAGGATCAAGGCTTGGATCGATCGTAGCCATCGGATCATCGCCGATTGGACCGATCGCCATGGTCCAGGATCGGTCGTGGACGATCGGGATCAGGGCTTGGATCGATCGCAACCGTCAGATCATCGCGATCTCAGACCGATCGCAACGGTCCGGGATCGATCGTGGCCGATCGGGATCAGGGCTTGGATTGATCGCAACCGTTAGATCATCGCCGATCGGACCAATCGACACGGTTCGAGACCAGTCGTGGCCGATCGGGATCAGGGCTTTGATCGATCGCAACCATTGGATCGTCGGTGATCGGACCGATCACCACTATCCGAGATCGATCGTGGCCGATCGGGATCAGGGATTGGATCGATCGCAACCGTTGGATCATCCGCAATCTTGGACCGATCGCAGCGGTCCAAGATCGGTCGTGGCGATCGGGATCACGGCTTAGATCGATTGCAACCATCGGATCGTTGCCTATCAGATCGATCGCGATGGTCCAAGATCGTTCATCGCTGACCAGGATCGATCAGGGCTTGGATCGATCGCAACTATCGGATCGTCGCCGATTGGATCGATCGCAATCGTCGGATCGTCCGCGATCATGGATCGATTACAACGGTCAGGGATTGGTCATGGCCATCGGGATCAGGGCTTGGATCGATCACAACCGTCGGATCATCAGCGATCTCGGACCGATCGCAACGGTTCGGGATCGGTCGTGGCCGATCGGGATCAGGGCTTGGATCGATCACAACCGTTGGATCGTCGCCGATTGGACCATCGCCATGGTCCAAGATCAGTCGTGGCTGATCGAGATCACGGCTTCGATCGATCGCAATAGTCGGATCGTCACTGATCTCGACAGATTGCAATGGTTCGAGATCGGTCATGGCCGATCGGGATCACAGCTTGGATCAATTGCAACCGTCGGATCATCACCTATTGGATCGATAGCGACGGTCCAAGATCGTTCATCGCCGACAAGGATCGATCAGGGCTTGGATCGATGGCAACCATCGGATCGACGCTGATCGGTCTGATCGCCATGGTCCTAGATCAGTCGTGGACAATCAGGATCATGGCTTGGATCGATCGCAACCGTTGGATCATCCCCGATTAGACCGATCACCACGGTCCGGGATCGGTCATGGACGATCGAGATCAGGGCTTGGATCAATCGCAACCATCGAATCGTCGCGATCTCGGACCGATCGCAACGGTCCAGGATCGGTCGTGGTCGATCGGGATTGGGGCTTGGATCGATCGCAACCATCGGATCATCGCCGATCGGACCAATCGCCATGGTCCAGATCGGTCATGGATGATTAGGATCAGGGCTTGGATCGATCGCAACCGCGGATCATCGCCGATTGGACCAATCGCCACGGTCCGAGATCGGTCGTGGCCGATCGGGATCAGGGCTTGGATCGATCGCAATCGTCGGATCGTCGCCGATCGGACCAATCGCCACGGTTTGAGACCGGTCGTGGCCGATCGGGATCAGGGCTTTAATCGATCACAACTGTCGGATCGTTGGCGATCGGACCGATCGCCACTGTCCGAGATCGGTCATGGCCGATCAGGATCAGGGATTGGATCGATCGCAACCGTCGGATCGTCCGCGATCTCGGACCGATCGCAACGGTCCGGGATCAGTCGTGGCCGATCAGGATCATGGCTTGGATCGATTGCAACCGTCGGATCGTCACCTATCAGATCGATCATGATGGTCCGAGATCATTCATCGCCGACCGGGATCGATCACGGCTTGGATCGATCGCAACCGTCAGATCATCAGCGATCTCGGACCGATCGCAACGGTCCAGGATCGGTTGTGGCCAATCGGGATCAGGGCTTGGATCGATCGCAACCATCGGATCGTCGCCAATCGGACCGATCGCCATGGTCCAAGATCGGTCGAGGGCCGATCGGGATCATGGCTTGGATCAATCGCAACCGTCGGATCGTCGCCTATCGGATCGATCGCGATGGTGAGATTGTTCATTGCTGACCAGGATTGATCAGGGCTTGGATCGATGGCAACCGTCGGATCGACGTCGATCGGTCTGATCACCATGGTCCGAGATCAGTCGTGGACGATCAGGATCAGGGCTTGGATCGATTGCAACATCGGATCGTCGCCGATTGGACCAATCGCCATGGTCCGGGATCGGTCATGGATGATCGGGATCAGGGCTTGGATCAATCGCAACCGTCGGATCATCGCGATCTCGGATTGATCACAACGGTCCGGGATCGGTCGTGGCCGATCGGGATCAGCGATTGGATCAATTGCAACGTCGGATCGTCGCCGATCGGACCGATCGCCACAGTCCGAGATCGGTCATGGACGATCAGGATCATGGCTTGGATCGATCGCAACCATCGGATCGTCGCCGATTGGACCAATCTCCACGGTCCGGGATCGATCGTGGACGATCGGGATCAGGGTTGGATCGATCGCAACTGTTGGATCGTCGCGATCTCAGACCGATCGCAATAGTCCAAGATCGGTCGTGGCCGATCGGGATCAGGGCTTGGATCGATCGCAACCGTCGGATCATCGCCGATCGGACCGATCGCCATGTTCCAAGATCGGTCGTGGACGATCGGGATCAGGGCTTTGATCGATTGCAACCATCGGATCATCGCGATCGACCGATCACCACGGTTCGAGATTGGTCATGGCCGATCGGGATCAGGGATTGGATCGATCACAACCGTCGGATCGTCCACGATCTTGGACCGATCGCAATGGTCCAGGATCGGTCGTGGCCGATCTGGATCACGGCTTGGATCAATTGCAACCATCGGATCGTCGCCTATTGGATGGATCGCGACGGTCCGAGATCGTTCATCGCCGACCGGGATCGATCAGGGCTTGGATCGATCGCAACCGTCGGATCATCGCCGATTGGATCGATCGCAACCATCGGATCGTCCGCGATCTCAGACCGATCGCAACAGTCAAGGATCGGTCATGGCCGATCGATCAGGGCTTGGATCGATCGCAACCATCGGATCATCGCCGATTGGACCGATCGCTATGGTCCAGGATCAGTCATGGACGATCTGGATCAGGGCTTGGATCAAACGCAACCGTCGGATCGTCGTGATCTCGGACTGATCGCAACGGTCCGGGATCGGTCGTGGCCGATCAAGATCAGGGCTTGGATCGATCGCAATCATCGGATCATCGCCGATCGGACCGATCGCCACGGTCCGAGATAAAATAATTTTTATATTACAATGCACATATTGCGTTGCAATGTTTTTAAGAAAAATAATAGTAATAAAAAAATTTAAAAAAACATTGCGATGCAATATGTGCGTCGCAATATGCATCGCAATTATTTTTAGAAAATATAATTTTTATCAGTTATAATTATTAAAAAATATTGTGACGCATTAGCGATGCATTTTCCTAAAAATAATTTTTTGAAGAAAATAATTTTTAATATTGTGACGCATGTATTGCATCGCAATGTTTTTAAAAAATAAATGTAATTAAAAAAATTTAAAAAAAATATTGCGACGCATTATTTGCATCGCAATTTTCAGAAAATATAAATTTTATCAGTTATAATATTTAAAAAAATTGCGACCCATTTGCGACACAATTTTTCAGAAAATATAAATTTTATCAGTTAAAAATCTTTAAAAAATATTGCGACGCATTTGCGATGCAATTCTTAGAAAATAAAAATAATTTTACCAAGAAAATAATTTTTAATATTACGACGTATTTATTGCATCGCAATGTTTTTAAGAAAAATAAATGTAAGGAAAAAAATTAAAAAAAATATTGCGACGCAATATATGTATCACAATTATTTTTAGAAATATAAATTTTATTAGTTATAAATATATTAAAAATATTGCAACGCATTTGTGACGCAATTTTCTAGAAAATAAAAATAATTTTCCAAGAGAAAACAATTTTTAATATTGCGACACACTTGTTGCGTCGCAATGTTTTTAGAAAATAATGTAATAAAAAAATTTTTAAAAAAAATTTATGACACAATATGCATCACAATTATTTTCAGAAAATATAATTTTTTATAAATATTTAAAAATATTGCGATGCATTTGCGATGCAATTTCCTAGAAAATAAAAATTATTTTCCAAGAGAAAACAATTTTTATATTGCGACGCAATAAATGCGTCGCAATGTTTTTAAAAAATTAAATGTAATAAAAAAATTAAAAAAATATTGTGACGCAATAAATGTGTCGCATTTATTTTCAAAAAAATAATTTTTATCAGTTATTAATATTTAAAAAATATTGCGACGCATTTGCGATATAATTTCCTAGAAAATAAAAATTATTTTACCGTCGGACATTGGCACCAAGTTAGCGACTCATTAGTTGCGTCGCTAAGTTTTGTCTAAAAAATAAAAAAGCCAAAGTAGCGATGGATTAGCGACGCATTGTTGCATCGCTAATCCATAATAATAATAATAAAAAATAGCGAGTGATTAGCGACGCATATATTGCGTCGCTAATCACCACTATTTAAGGCTTGGTTGGACCGCCCCCCCCGCTTCCCTTCTCTTCTTCTTCCTATTCCTACCCTAGCCGCCACCGTCCGTCCGCTCCTCCGGCTGCCCCCGTCCTCTCCCCCGGCGGAAGCTCCCCCACTCCGGCGGCGTCCCCTTGCGACCGAGGTAAGCTCATCCTCCTTTTATTTTTTTTTTTAATAGGGTCCAGCCAAGGCCACGGCCGTTGCCGTCTTCTTCGGCCGCTGCCGTGGCCATCTTCTCCGGCCACGGTGGCCAGGCCATAAAAAAAAATTACTGCTTGGGGGGGGGGGGTTTTCCCCACCCCCCTTCGTCTTCTCCGGCCATGGCCACGGCCGTGGCCATCATCTCTGGCCACGGCCGCTGCCGTGGCTGTCTTCTCCGGCCATGGCCGCCGCCGTGGCCTGGCCACGGTGGCCAGGCCACAAAAAAAAATATTTACTGTTTGGGGGGGGCCTTTCCCCACCCCCCCTTCGTCTTCTCCGGCCATGGCCACGGCCGTGGACGTCTTCTCCGGCCACGGCAGCGGCCGCTGCCGTGGCCGTCTTCTCCGGCCATGGCCGCTGCCGTGGCCTGGCCACGGTGGCTAGGCCACAAAAAAAAAAAATTTACTGTTTGGGGGGGGCCTTTCCCCACCCCCCTTCGTCTTCTCCGGCCACAGCCACGGCCGTGGACGTCTTCTTCGGCCACGGCCGCTGCCGTGGCCGTCTTCTCCGACCACGGTCCCTGCCATGGCCGGCCGTGGCCTGGCCACAGTGGCCAGGCCACCAAAAAAAAAATTAACAGTTTGGGGGGGGTTTTCCCCACCCCCCTTTGTCTTCTATGGCCACGGCCGCTGTCGTGGCCGTCTTCTCCGGCCACGGCCGCTGCCGTGGCCGGCCGTGGCCTGGACATGGTGGCCAGGCCACTAAAAAAAAATTGACAGTTTGGGGGGGTTTTCCCCACCCCCCTTCGTCTTCTACAGCCACGGCCACGGCCGTGGCCGTCTTCTCCGGCCACGGCTGCTGCCGTGGTTGGCCGTGGCCTGGCCACGGTGGCCAGGCCATCAAAAAAAAAATATTAATGGCGGGTTTCCCACCCCCCCTCCCATTCATCTTCTCCGGCCACGGCCGACCGGGGCCTGGCCACGGTGACCAGGCCAAAAAAAAAATTATAGAATGGGGGGGTGGGTTTCCCCACCCGCCCATTCATCTTCTCCGGCCACGGTGGCCAGGCCACCGAAAAAAAAATTAATGGGGGGGGGTTCCCCCCCCCCCTCCCATTCGTCTTCTCCGGCCACGGCCACTGCCGTGGCCTGGCATGGTGGCAAGGCCAAAAAAAAAAAATTATAGAATGGGGGGGGGGGGGTTTCCCCCCCCCCATTCGTCTTCTACGGCCACGGCCACGGTCGTGGCCGTCTTCTTTGGCCACGGCCGCTGCCGTGGCCTGGCCATGGTGGCCAGGCCACCGAAAAAAAAAAAACAGTTAGGGGGGGGTTCCCCCCCCTCCCGTTCGTCTTCTCCGGCTATCAAAAAAGGCAGAACATCGATTATCAAAAAGGCGTTTAATTCTGTAGCTGGGTTAATCAAGAAAATTTTGCCAAATGATAATGTTGTAGCAGACGATTTTTACTCAACGAAGAAGTTGTTGCGTGGGCTTGGGCTCCCGGTAATAAGATCGATTGTTGCTTGAACAATTGTATGATATATGGGGTGAAGACTCGGAGCTGAGATGGTGTAAGATTTGTGGGCAATCAAGGTACAAAAATGGCGAAGGGGAGCTAGTACAAGTAGGAGGAAAAGTGTTCCTTACAAGAGGATGCATTATTTTCCTCTGACTCCACGCCTGCAGAGATTATACAGATCTGAGGCTACAGCTGCTGATATGAGATGGCATGCCGAACATGAATCTAAAGAGGATGAAATGCAGCATCTATCAGATTCAAAAGCTTGGAAGCTTTCAATGAAAATTATCCTGATTTCGCTGAAGATATAAGGAATGTCAGATTAGGTCTTTGTACCGATGGCTTCCAACCATTCGGTCAAGCGAGGCAACAGTATTCATATTGGCCTGTGATACTGACTGTATATAACCTTCCTCCATGGAAGTGCATGAAAGAGACTGCAATGTTTTTGACAGTTTTGGTTTCAGGACCATCAAATCCAAAGGAAAAGATTGATGTCTTCCTGCAACTGTTGGTGGCCGAATTGAAAATGTTGTGGGAAATAGGAGTCGTAGCCTATGACATTTCTATGAAATAGAATTTCATCATGAGAGTTGCTTTGATGTGGACAATAAGTGACTTCCCGGCATATGCAATGTTGTTTGGTTGGAGCACTGCTGGACGTCTGGCATGCCCTCATTGCATGTATGATTCGGATGCATTTACATTGCAGAAGAGTGGTAAGCAATCATGGTTTGATAATCATAGGAAGTTCTTGCCCCCAAATCATCCTTACAGGCGTAACTTGATCGCCTTCCGGAAGAACAAAGTAGTCACAAAATTTGCTGAACCGGTTAGGTCCGGCACAAATATATTTGATACTATAGAGCATTGGGGTTGAGGTATGCTTGGGAACCAGATGCAGATAAAATAAATGGCCATATATGTAAAGAACATAACTGGAAGAAGCGGAGTATATTTTAGGATTTGCCTTATTGGAGCACAAATCTCATCCGGCACAACTTGGATGTTATGCATATCGAGAAAATTTTTTTTGATAACATATTTAACACGGTGCTAAACATCCCGGGAAAAACAAAGACACTGCAAAGTCAAGAGAAGAACTTAATCAGTATTGCAGAAGAGGTGATTTGAGGAGGAGTACCGACGGGACCTATCCTAAAGCCTGTTACACTCTTGATAGAAATTCATGAGAAGTTTTATGTAACTGGCTTAGAGGGTTAAAATTTCCAGATGGTTATGCCTCAAATATCGGTAGATGTGTGGACATGCATAAGCTCAAGTTGTTCGGCATGAAGAGTCACGACTGTCATATTTTTATGCAACGGTTATTGCCTATAGCTTTTTGTGAGTTGCTTCCGCAACATGTCTGGAAGGCATTGACAGAGCTCAGCTTGTTCTTCAAGGAGTTGTCTACCATAGTCATTACTTCTGCATCCATGGCAAGGCTTGAGGAGGAAATTTTAATTATTTTATGCAAGCTGGAGCAAATATTTCCTTCCAATTTTTTTGACTCAATGGAGCATTTACCGGTTCACTTGCCATATGAAGCGAGCATAGCTGGTCCCATGTAGTATCGCTGGATGTATCCTTTCGAGAGGTAAATATATACATCATTAAGACATATTGACATTTCAAATATTATTTCATTGCGAGAAAATTGATTAATTTTTTATCTCAACTTTACATATAGGTACCTTAAGAAGTTAAAAAATAATGTGCGTAATAAGGCAAGGGTTGAAGGTTCTATATGCAATGCACACTTGGTCGAAAAAGTTTCAGCTTTTGCCTAGCATTACTTTAAGGGTCACGTCCACACGAGGAGCCGAAATCTTGGTCATAACGATGACGTATGTGTAGATGAAGGAGAACCTAATGACGGTAAAATATCAATTTTTTAAAGGTATCAGCCGTTCATTTGGGGGACAGAAGTCAAGAAATCTTAGCGATATGGAGTATAATGAGCACATTATTATATCCTAATGAACTGTAGAGAAGTCGATCCATATATTGAGTAAGTGTATACTTCAATGCTTAATTTGAACTTCTAATTTAAATTATAATATACCATAATATTTAATTGCTAACATCAGTTTTAATCTTATCATCCCATAAGGATGTATTGTGATAGACAACGACAGATGAATCCCAACATCAGTCAAGTTGCAATTGGACAGAAGTTAGAAACGGAGTTCGCTTACTGGTTTTATGAATTTATGAGTAGTATCACTCAATCAATTTCAGTAATGGCTTTAATTTTTCGAATTGGTTGTGAATAGCTTATTAATTTATAGGTAAACGGTCCATGATCCCCAACCGATAATATTTTCATTAAATGTCTATCGCAATGGCCATTGAAGACCGTAACAACCTCTATTGGCTATTTGTTAATGGGTACAAATTTCAGATTGAACGATTAGCAGCTTTAAGAGGCACGCAGAACTGGGGCGTGTGTGTTAAAGGAGAAAGTGTTGGAGCAATATGCAGGATTATTACGGAAAGTTAGTAGAGGTGGTTGAAGTTGAATATCCCGGTTGGCCTATGAAACGAACCATATTGTTTCGTTACGATTGGTTTGATCCGACAATTCCTGTGGGCAAAAGGGTTCATAATGACTACAATTTGGTTGAAGTGAACCATCAACGAAGATTGCAGAAATATGACCCATTCATCCTTGCATCCCAAGCTTAGCAAGTGTTTTACTGCGGATATCCAAGTTTGCGCAATGACAAGCGAGATTGGTGGGCTGTTTCTAAATCATCCCACGTTCAACAATCTTATTAGAGGAGAGTTCATCAAGTCAATCAGCCGAGTGCCCTGCATTTCAAGAGGATGAGATGGAAATGCACGCAATTGAGGACAACACAAGGGCTCCTGAAACATCACTTAGAGATCCAAATAGTGATGTCCAAGAAATTGCGGATGCAAATGTTCGGTTTCCTTTCGATGATAATGAAACTGAATCGCAGTCCGATACGGCATCGGATGTTGAACCAACATTTCACGAAACAAATGACACCGATTAAACATAAAGGTTTTTTTAAATTCAACTTTATTTTATAAGTGGTAAATTTTTACATAGTCAATCATTAATCGTAATTTAATTGCATGAATCTTTAATATTTTAGTATGACGGGCAGAGGTAGATCTACCGACGACATACGGAGTGAGTAGGGACGTAGCTCTGCTGCATCAGATCACATGAGCTTTGGAGATGGAGAGTTCGGATCTCCACACATCGCACAGCCTTCGATCTCTCCAGCAGTCGGCGGTGATCCTGCATTGGTATTACCATTCAGTCGATCGGCACATACCTCCGAGAGTTCTTCCACCATCGGCCACACCGTACTTCGACTTGATGCTCATGGGCTATAAGTATATACTAATTAAAAATATATGTTTATGTTTTTAAGTCAATTACTTATAAACATGCATTTTTTTAATAGATTTATTGAGCAGCATCATGTATCCAGCCACATCAGCACCGTATTTCAAAGGCGTACAGATCCCTGTGGCTATGATTAGCGCCACGTATCTCCAACCACGAGGGAGTTTTATTTTTCTGAGTTTTAGGTAAACTTATTAAATACAATTTATCACTGATATAAAATTTCTTAATCTTAATAAATTCTGAAACTAATTGTTTATTTTAATGCAGAAAAAGTTTACGTGGGACCCTGCCAGCCATGATGCCATTAGGGCAGCATGGGAGGCTCTGACGGGACGCCGATACTCCGACATGCTTCATTGTTGGAGGTCATCGGGTCAGCATCCTGCGCATGTGCCAGAGGGTATTTGGCACGAGTGGCAGCAGGCCTGGCAGTCCGATGGCTGGCGTAGGAGGTCCACATCAGCCAGCACGAACCGCTGATCCAAGAAGGGCGGTCCTGGCACGGGTCTCTCCCGCCATACTTTGGGCTCCATTTCGATTCAGGAGCACAAACGGCGTATGGTAAGAAAACATAAATATTTTAATTACTAATTTAGTTATTTACAAATATTTGTATTAATATCAATTTTTTTATTATTATAGTCTGAGCAGGAGGGCGGAGATCCTGATGAGTTTCATCTATTCAGGGCGACACACACCAGGAGGGACGGTTCCTGGGTCGACATGCGATCACGGGAGGTTGCGGTAAGAAATTAGCTTTATGTAGTATCTGTTTAATTTCTAAAATTTTATTTCGAGAAATTTATTAACTCATTTATTATTGATTTTATAATTCAAAGACACGAGTCGAGGAGCTTCGCTCCCAGGCATCGCAGGTCGACTCCACTGATAGGGAGACGCCCATTGAACTCTCAGCAGAGGAGAGTCGGCGTGTGTTTTTGGAGGCTGTTGGTGCTCAGCCGCGAGACCGCAGGGTCTATGGTCTGGGCACTAGAGCTTATGCATATTTTTTCCATCAGGCCTCCAGCTCGCGATTTTCTGGTGATATTCCTGCCGAGCGTTTAGACGACATTCGGAGATCTATTATGGAGGAGGTTCGGCAGGACGTTCATCAGGAGGTTCGGCAGGAGGTTCGGTAGGAAGTCGAGCACGAGTTCGAGCTGCGTATGCGAGGTCGGGATCAGGAGCTTGCAGACGTGCAAGATCAGATGCATCATTTGTAGGATATGGTTAGCCGCTTGTCGCAGGGTCTCCAGCCTCCACGTGATCGCTCAGATTTTTTATGTATTTTTTTTCTTTTTTATGTTGTACATGAAAAATTCAAAATTTTAATATATGAATTATTTTTGGAAATTGATTATTGTTTGGATGAATATGAGTGAAGAATATTTCTATCAATATTTAAATGTAACGAAATTGTATTAACCGTTTTAATTTTTAATATTTTATATTTTTAAAAAAATTTAATTTGCGATGCATTAGCGACTGAAATTGCATCGCTAATATTTTCAAAATATTATTATTAAATATTGCGACGCAATGACCTGGCATCGCAATAATTTTAAAAATAATTAGTAGCGACGCATTAGTGACTCAAATTGCATCGCTATTATATCTAAAATATTTTTAATAAATATTGCGACGCAATGACCTTGCGTTGCAATATTTTTAAAAAAAT
Source organism: Calamus simplicifolius (assembly GCA_900491605.1). Lineage (NCBI taxonomy): Eukaryota > Viridiplantae > Streptophyta > Magnoliopsida > Arecales > Arecaceae > Calamus > Calamus simplicifolius. The sequence continues at coordinate 690,367 of UESW01003908.1, read as the reverse complement.
TTTCTTTGCGACGCATTAGCGACTCAAATTACGTCGCTATTATATCAAAAATATTATTATTAAATATTGCGACGCAAGTAAATGCGTTGCAATATTGCGATGCATTTGAATGCATCGCAATATTTAATAATAATTTTAAATATTAAAAAATAGTTTTAAATTTAGTGATGCATTTGGATGCGTCGCAATATTGCGACGCATTGTTACATCATAGAGAGTCGCAATATTGTGACGCAATTGCGATAAATGGATATTGCGACGGACATCTGAGCGACGCCGTCATTGCGTCGCTATTGCGTCGTAATAGCATATTTAGCGATGCAATTGCGATGCATTTGGGCGTCGCAATATTTTTTTTCCCTTGTAGTGGATGAATCCTCTACCACTAGACGTCCATGTGTCCGGCCTCTAACGGTGATCTACGCGAAGAAGAGTGGATGAAGACCTTCAAGGTATGAAGATGACACTTAGGGAGAGAGGGTGCTAGCGCATCTTGAATCCCCTTATAGAAATATTCAAAACAGAAGATATCTCCGTAGGTCTAAAAGATCTAATCCTTTTTCTCTCATTTATCTTTCTAGGAGGAAGAAATCATATTTATAGAGAGAGAAAGAGAAAGAAACATTCCAAAGAAGAAGAAGAGACCTCTTTTCTCATGGTAATGTTAATCCAAGGGAGAGGAAGAGACTCCCCTTCTCATGGTAACGTTAATCCAAGGAAGAGGGAGAGACTCCCCTTCTCATAGTAACGTTAATCCAAGTGTCACAATTTTAGCCTTTAAAATTAGGAGTTAGTTATCACATAACTACATGCCCCAATCTGTACATGTTCATCATCGTACTATAGAGATTCATCATGCCTCATCCCATGGGCATGAATCCTTCTTCACATGGCTGAGATTTATCATCCATACCCGAATAATCAAAGCCATCCATCACATGGATCAAGCCATATTTGGGTATCCAATTATTTGTTCATCATATGCATAAATAATTTCTACCTAACATTCCTTCTACTATGATGGATCATATCCATTATTATTTTATCTTCTTTACATTGGCTCTTACCCAATTGTTTAATTGGTCATCTTATCTGAATTAAATCTAATTTAATTTTTATTTTAATTCATCCAAAATTCTTCTTAATGTGTGTGACCCATTAGGCCCTTTAACATGTTGGCAATAATCATGTCCTAATCACTGACCCTAGGAATGATTGGACAACTTTTTGTCCAAGTCAACAACATGATTATAGATCATGAGAGGGCTCTAGCAAAGCATCATGACCACCCAATTGCTAAAGGTTTTGTTGACGTAACCATCAACAACACCTGGCCATGAACGATTACTGTATGATTCAATCCCTTCGTCACATATCCTAGATCAATCAGTGGTATGGAATGTGTCAACCCTGTAATTGATCTTTGTTTACTTGATCTGAGAAAAAATTGACTCATATGAATTAGAACTTCGAAACCATTTCGAATTCCAACTCAACCTTGCAAGGATTTAACAATCAATTTAATCCATCAAGTGGCCATGGGATATAACCCTTTTTATCAAGGAAGACGAATCATGTTTTGATCAAACACCACCTTTATGTGCTTCATATCATACCCAACTGACACCATATTTGCCACCCGTGGCTAGAGCGACGTTTGGATATCGTCAAAGCATGGCATTCCACACATGAGATACAATAAAGACCTCAAGTTAAAGGATCACTCACACCACCGTCATTAGAGATCAATCATCGACACTATATAGAATATCCATATGGGATCTCTGTATGGGTCATCCAATGCATCGTTACAATAACGAGCATCCACACACCTATCCAAGTATCTTCATACTTCAGCTTGTGAAATCAGCTGCTCACCCCAAGGGTAAGGATATGCAATGTTGCCAGTCTCACGGTGTTCGATGGTGTCAAGTCCCATCTACACATCGACTAGGAAAATTTAAAGAATCGAACCATAACGTGCAATTTGGATGTCACAATTTGTAATCTCTATTACAAATTCCATATGCACGGTTCATATTCTTTTGGACTTTATCTTACAGGTAAAATATATCTAATATATATATAAAAATTACTCCTGGATAGATAAAGAAACCAATAAATTTGATTTGCATTCATAAAGAAATATGTATAAACTAGCATCTAATCCAATTGGATTTAGGGCACACACTAACACTTATAACTCAAGTTGACTTGCTATCTATTAACTTTCACTTGAGTTTTATATGCCATATGATTTTGGCCTGCTAATGAAGTTAATTGGGCCAACAGATGAACTTGGAGCATTGCACTAACAATCTATATATAGCTTTTGACAGCTTTCGCTTGACAATTTATATCCTTTCAAATCATATGCAATTGTAGTCAGGATCTTACCACAGCAACAAAGAAGCTATATGCTGATCCTCGTACAAAAAGCTCATTTACATGTGGTAATATGGAAAGAATCTTACAATACCAATAGTTAAGCCATGTGCTGATCTTGTACAAGAACTTGTGTACATGTGGTAACATGGAAAGTATATTTTTACATCTCTATCTCTCCTTTTTTTTTTCCCAGATGAGTTGTAACAGCTATCTTACCACTGCAATAGAGAAGCTATGTACTGATCTCCCATGGTCTTATGTACAAAAGGTTAGACGGAAGGATGCTGAAATATGGTTGGGCCAGACACTGACTACAGCTGGAATAGTAGCTCAAATCAGCAGGAGCATCCTCTGTGTTTCTCTTATTCCGAAATTAATTTGCATATGAATCACAAGCAAACAAAGAAAAATGTCCACATAAAAGTGGTCTGTGAACACAACCGAAAGGGCTATAAGAGAAGACCTCATGGTATTGGGTGCATGCATGTCTATTGAAGAATAATATGCTGAATCTCAGATCAGAAATATAGATAAGATCAATAAGCTAGTGTTATATTTTATGCTTTTGCAGTTTCATATTAACATTGCTTCATCAATATGCTACTGTCATCTATCTTGATAGTATATGCTTCATTATAACTTGATATTTGCCAGAAGTATCAAATAAACATGTTTAGCCCAAGGAGTACTTACTAATCCAGATTATCATTATGGGCTAGTGCAAGTTTAGCAACATGTAGAAAGGCAGTGCCAACATTTTTGTTCTCTTTTGTTGAGGTCTCAAAGCAAGGTATGTTGCCATGGACACTGCACCACTGCTTTGTTGTGTCCTCGGAAACCTATCAGTGATGAGGAATAAAGAAATAATGACACAGCACAAGTAGGAATAACAGAAAACGTAGAAGGCATTGTGTGCCCTCACCTTTCTTTTGTCCTGTCCATCTGTGTCAGCCTTGTTTCCAAGTACAACAAATGGAATTTCATTCAGGTCAGATGGCCTGACCTGAAATAGGGTGAGGGTATACAGCCTTGAGTCTATTTTTGCTGCACAATGTTCATAACAGAAATGGTTGCAGACAAAACTAGTAATTACATATATGGATGTATGATGACCGATCACAATTTACAAAAGGATGGAGAGGCAAAAGAGCAATCAATGCAAATTTTTTTAGGAAAATAAGCAGCATGCAGTGTTCTGATACAATATAAGATGATCTTGAAACAATGCTCATTTGTCCAACCACTGATCCATTCAACAGCCAAATTTAATTCTCATGCATGACACGCAAGTTCATGTTTGGTTCCTTTATTGTTTCTTAAAATATCAGAAGTATTATTATCATAGGAACTACAATGGCAACAGCATATTGGAAATTTTCAACTATTGTGGTGAGCCTAAGCATTTTTGGTGGACAGATAGAAATAATAAGATTTTCTGCAACAACATGTATATCTGTGTGCATGGGCATGTGCAGGCATGTGCATGCATGTTTACATGAAGACATATATACATGAGACAAAATATATACACATAAGTATTGCATTGAAAGGAGAGTCATTGTCCTGGAATACAAATTATTTATATTACACGTGTATGGACAGCATTCTGTAGTTGAGAGCAATGTGAAGGGGGAGAGTCATTGTCCTGGAATATTTAGCTTTTCTTCTTTTTTTTTTCAAAATGACTCCTTATCCTTCCAATTTATCCTGCTAGTGTAAACAAATTTATGATATAACAACAAAAGCTTCCTTCTTCAGCATCTACTTCAACGGTTCGGACCTCACCACCCGATTTTGGCAACCAGAGCACTTGAGAACCACCAACATGCCTTGGGAATCTCTACAGGACTTTGAGTTGCTCAGCTCATTGCACCTAAGAGAAGTCATTCCTTCTTTTGTTATTACAAGCTATCCTCATAGAGATCTCTAAAAACACCAGTCCCTTGCAACATAACCCATATCACGACCAATCTCAAGCCAAAGAATTGTTTCAACCTGAAACCCAATACCATCAAAAGTCCCAAGCCATATAAAATGAGGCAGCAATTAATGATTTAAATTGATTTTACAGAATCACATGAGCGTTCTCCTGCTAGGAAAAATACAAGTGATGTACAACTATATATATCCAATTACAAAACGTCCACCAGAATTTATCCAACACAACTTGAACTAGTAAAATTTGTGTTCCTATCAAATGCAATATATATATTCAGTGCATCTTTCCATCAAGTCTGGGTTCAATTTTGAATCAATATCTGCAAAATCAACCATATCAAGATATGCCCTGCCCCGTGCTTCCCCCCATAATGAGGTACATGCAAACATACGTAGCACACCGCACACCTTATGTCAACAATGAGTAGATACAGGGCATTACATGAGATACCTATATACTATTAACATTCGAAACTAACTTCCAAATCCCAACCAACAAAGCTGATAGCTTGAATGGTAGAGCACTCCCAGTCAATCCATGAACAAGCTCCTACATGAGAGAGAGGGAGAGCTTGAATGGCAAAGCACTCCCACCCCAAGATTTTCTCCTGTGGGTAACTTTCTGATACTCAAGTCGGCATTGGCAAGAAGAAGACCACCTAGCGCTCTTAGGATTGAGTTCTAGGGTTTGAAATATAAGATTCTGTATGAGCTTGGCATACTTGGGAAGTTTAGGGCTGCTTTTTATGGGTGCTTGGAAGAGTCCTCCTGATTTGGTCCACTTAATGGTATATGGCTAGATAAGCTTGGATACTCGGAGAGGGAGACACCGTTGGTAGGAGTCTCTCTTAATCAGAACTTTTTTTTTCTTTGATAACATAAATGATGCCATCAGATTGGTCAATAAGACTGATCTTTTAGTCCACCACATATCAATGTCATGGCCAATACGTGTGATCTAGTCTGTCACATATCAATATCAAGTTGTTAACTTATAGCATATCATTTGCCCCCTACTTTCGAGATTAAGCTTAAGACCATGCTTATGTCATGAAAGTAGCTTGGTTAGGTTGTGATTGGCCTATTTAAGCTTCTATTACTTATCTATGATGATTTGTTCATCTTAAATTTAGGTAGGCTTTGACCGAGCTCAATCACCCATTAGTCCATCTGAAGTGTAACCAAGCTTGGTGTTGTAGTGTGCCACTGTTGGATGAACCATGGTTGGATGGCATGTGGCATTTATTATGGTTAATGCTGCATTTATAAGACCTTGGAAAGTAGCAAAGTGCCTCCCATGCTCCTACTTTGTAGTCTATATAAGCAAAGGTGGAAGAAGCTCATTTGCTCCATTCTACTTGGCATTTTTCAGCTATCTTCTTTTCTGTTTGGTCAAGTCCCTGATGCTCCTCAAGCTCCCTTGCTCCCTTTCTTGATCAGCTCCCTTAGCTCCCATTAAGTACATCTCTACACTTGTGTACTTATATCAGTCTCCTTTTTTGAGAGTCTATGTTAGTCTGAGACCAAATCTAGTGTTTTGAGCTAGATCACCTCTCATAGTATTCTCTAACTTGCAACATCTTAGGTTAGTCATTGTGCCTCATGTCTTCGAGAAAGGTGACGCTAAGGAGCCTAGTGTCTTTAGGGAGGACAACCTCTAGCTTCTGTTTGAACATTGGTGGAATTCTCTCCTAAGGGACTTCCTTCTTTGGTAGGACATGTGCTGCCATCAAGTAGGCCACTACATATAATCTTCTAGTCATCCACCATGTGTCGCCATGAGGTCAGCTTGCCCATTCATATCACATCACATACTAATACATAACATGTTTGTTATATCAAAGTTTTAGGCCTGCCTTAATAGTGTGATATATAGTCAATTCAAGTGTAAGAACTCATGTTGGCTTCTATTTAATACCACATCAACTATATACTAGATAAATTTTGGGTACTTATATAGGATCAAGAAGCCGTATAATATCTTTTAGCTAGCTTTTTGAGAGAGGTTCTAAGTTATTACAAATGGTATCAAAGTGGATTTGGTTCATGGCCCAAGTGGACTAAGTAACGCCACAGATAGCTTATATATTTGTAATTAGACTTGGATTTGGACTCTTAGCTCGATGAGGATGCCTAAACCTAAATGAAGTATGTGAGAGCCCATATTAGCATTCTTTAGTGCTACATTTGCTATGCACCGAGTCAAACTTGGAAACTTACATAGGACTAAGGAGCACAAATAATACCTTTGGACTAGCTTTTTGAGGCATGCCCGAGGTCATTACAGCAAGGGATAACACAACATAGTTAAATTTATCCCTTGTTAATGGGATAAAACTTACTCTTAATTTTCTTTGAAGACAAAAAAAATAATGCTACTAATATCATGAAATAACGATACAATGTAAATATTAAGTTCATCTCAAGCACTAGATATAATCAAAATGCCTTCAGGTTTAGACTATAGTAATAATAAGTTTTAACAAATACACATGAATCTTTATGCGCTAAAGACTATTAACAAACCAATGGAATTTAAATTAATAGACAATATATATCATGCTTGACACCCCCCTCATGTGCAAATAGACTATGTATGTGGAGGAATAAACTAAGTCACAACAGACCTAAATTAGGATACTATATTTAAATCCCAACATGACATCCTATGGAAAGCTAAGATAGGTGACATTCCAAATGTTTGGATAGGACCATTCTACTATCATCCTGATGTCCCAATCGATACATCTTGAGGCATCACCCATCCAAAATGTTGATGGATGGATAGCAGTGCATCCTATTATATGAAAAAATTGAAATAGCCCATCTCATAGGGATTAAAACCTTTCTGTTAACCCAAACTTGAGCGTTGACACCATGTTAACTAACCACCTGAAAAACTTAAGATCATAGAGAAAGGATCAAAAATATATCTGTCTTAACAAAGACATTATGAACTACTTCATTTATATGCTATCTATATTTAGGCACAAATTTTACTTAATTTAGGCCTTATTCTTTAGTGAAAATCCATGTAAAGCTTAAAATTTATAAGCACACCTCATACCTTTAGATTTTATTGCAGGTTTTGTCATTACAAGCATAATTGATGTTCAGCAGATTCCATGTAAGACCTCCAAATTTTAAGAAACACTCTCAACTTCTTGAATTTACACAGAACACCATAATGAAGTGCATGTCTATCAACAGATCCCAATACCTTCATACATTGTAAGCATAAGCAACTAAGAGACCCCAGCATTACTCTACAATGCCTGATATAAATGGGCTGCCCACTTTTTCTGGTTAAGTTTTTAATTAAACAAATTAAATTTCTGGAAAGTTTTTATCAAGGATAGAAATGTCTATTTCTAAAACCTATTGCTGAATGCTAGTACAAATAACATGAATTAAAGTTCCCTCCTGATGTTGTGAATCCATTTCTCTTTTCACTTCTACAGCTGATTATGGCTTTTAAACTCAATTATGTACAATCAATGATTATTTGTACTTCTAACTCTACTGATCTGATAACAATTGTCATCAAAAGCCCTTCAATTAGAAACTGATATGAAACTATTCATTAGTAAAATATTTTGCTCAACTCAACTCAACTCAACACATCTAAGCCTTTTCCCAACTACATGGGGTCGGTTACATGAATATGCTTCCTCCACTCTGAGGACCAAGTCGACATTTAAATTACAAATATTTAAATTAGTAAAATATTTTGCTGCATGAAGTTAAAGATCTCTGTTTGATCATGATAAATTAGATTATGTAGATCATAACCAATAGATTATATTATGGGTATCAGATGTGAATTCAAGCACCTAAAACTACCTAATAGTTAGATATAGTAACAAATTTTATTTTAACAAACAACTAAAATATTTATAAGAGGAAAACTCCCATATGCCAATTCGTTTAACTATCCAGCCTTGGAATACATCTCTAAGAAAAACCCTTGAGAGACCCTTTCCCATGTGCCAGGATCAATGTTGTTAAAAGTGCATGGTGACCTCAAGAACAAAGGACTTTTAAAGTCTAGGCACAAAATGCAAACCACAGCCATGCGCCTAAATAAAGTGAGGCACCCATTTTTGAAATACATAATAGAATACTTTATACAAGCAAGGTTTATCACACATAATAGAAAAAATCCTTTTCCTTCTTAACAACTGGATTCATCTAAGTTATTTTATTAAAAAAACTATTCAAACTATTTTCAAAATCTTTCCTCATTAAGATATAATTCCTGGTCTAATTTTTTCTTTTTTTTAATGGATAAAAAACTAATTGCATTTAAAAATTCTTTCCAAAATGTCATCGACTTTTTCACTGATTCTAGAATATAGTCTACAAATATGAAAAACAAACAATTGATCGAGATATTTAAGGTATTCTTTTTTAGTAGCCAAAATCGATGGTTTATTTTCAACTATTACTGATTTTTGGAAACTCAAGATTGATTTGAATTTTTACTAGTACAAGGAATTCTCTTTCATTTTTAATGGTTAGAGTCATCTAGGTTCTTTTAGAAAAATCTGTTCAAACTTTTTTGAAATCTTTTCTCATTAAGAGATTCATGACAAGTATAATTATTTTTGTTCTTTAATGGATAAATGATAAATTTGATTTAAATTTTTTTCCAAAATATAATTGATTTTTGAATTGATTTCAGTGTATAATTAACAAATATGAAAAAAGTGGACAAATGACTAAGATAATCTAGGTATTCTTTCTAGTACTCCAAATCGATGATTTGGTTTCACAAAAATCATTATAAAAAAATTATTGATTTTGAAAACTTAAGACTAACTTGGTTATTGTTGTGAGACCTCTATAAGGAAATTCTCTTTCTTTTTTAATTGTAGGGATCATCTAAGTTATTTTTTTAAAAGAAAAACCTATTCAAACATTTTCAAATTTTTTTCTTATCAAGAGATCCATGATGACCTAATTTTTCTTTCTTTAATGGATAAATGACAAAGTTGATTTTAAATTTTTTTTCAAAATATCATTGATTTTTGCACTCATTACAAAACATAATATGCAAATATAGAAAAATAGAAAACTGATTGAGATAATTTAAATAGTCTATGCAAAATGGAAGTATATTTTTTAGTAAAAGAGATGAAAGATGGAATATAGGTGGTATTATTAAGAAATAACGCTTTCTTGCATCTCAAATTAGATCAAAAGCATGCACTTGTTTTGCCTATATGCGCTTAAATGAAAATGCCTCGTTTGGAATATAAGAAGCATTTTAACACTTGGCATGCTTTTGACAACCAGCAATATAGAAGAAATGCATGCAATATATATATATATATTTCAAAGTGAAAAAACTTATAATGCGCAAATGTTTAGATGACAACTGCAATCTAGAAGTATCTCGTCAAATTTGGCACAAAACCACTCTAAATTTGAATTCTGATGCTTATGCAAGAACAGGGGTATGCCATCATGTAATGTAAAGTAAACCCCCATACATCACTCGGTGGCAGATACGCTTGCTTAAGATACAAACAGAAAACTGGATCAAGTAAGTGTTCAATAGATATGCACACATTGAAGATCATAATTTATCTACATGAGCTAGCAAAAATCAAATTGCCTTTTCACCGCATTAGAATGTGAAAAACATGGTCTGTTGAATCTTTCAAGAGAATGAAATATTATATTGAAGAACTTTAAAGAAATGTTGGAAGGTAGCTGATGAATTGCAAACCATTTGAGAAAACCGGCTGTGCTAGAAGTGAAGAGATCGGAAAGAACGTTAAACATTGACATCGTAGAACAACATGCAGAAATCTGCCTTTCTATGGTAGTCTTGAGTGGATCGTTGCCGACAGCTGTGTCCCAGAGCTACTCAAACAACAGTAAAATTTCAGCAACAGAAAAAGTTCTTAAGAAATAGAAAAGAATATACATGATTAGAGCAAGAGCTCACTCGCAAAGTCACAATTCTGTCATCTATCTGAAGTTCCTTTGAAGAAATATCAGCAAATAAGGTATGCTTATACTTTCCTGCTAAATCTCTTGCATACTGATGGAGCCAGTTGACCCCATGGGCCACAATGACAACATCTGAGCTTGGCCTCAGCAAATCGGCCTTTTCTCCTTGGGCCCAGCAAATCCAGCGCGACCTCCCCGAACCCACCACCTTTTCTCTCTCCTCCGCATGAAGCCAACTTCCCTCAGCCTCTGGTGCAACTCCCCCAGCTGGCTGGCATCTCGCGTGCGCGGGTCCGAGGGCCACGTGCATGGGTCCCGACCGTGCACATCCTTGGCCTCTCCTCTCGGCCCCTGGCTACCAGCAGCCTTAGCCGACACCAGCCTCGGCCGCCTGCCCCAAGGCTTCTCTGCGTGAGGCCATGTCTTCCATCGCCCGACTCCCGAGCTCCCCTCGGCATCGGGCTATTCCCTCGGCTCTCGACCTTTCTCCCAGCTCCCCTCACCCTGGCTACCGACACCGACTTTGGCTTCCATCGCCCGACTCCAGAGCTCCCCTCGGCACTCGGCTGCCCCCTCGGCCTCATATGGCCTCGGCATCAAGCTCCCCTAAGCACTCGGCTACCCCCTCAACCTCGTACGGCCTCGGCCTTGGCTCTTCCACTTGGCCTCGGCCCCAGTCGGCCCCACCTCGGCATCATCCAAGTCGGCCTCGGCTCCAGTCGGCCTTGGCCTCAATCGGCCTCGGCTCTTCCGCTCGGTCTCGGCCTCGGCTCCCAGCACCGAGCTCTCCTCGGCACTCGGTCTCGGCCCCAGTCGGCCTCGGCCCCAGTCGGCCCCGCCTCGGCATCATCCAAGTCGGCCTCGGCTCCAGTCGGCCTCGGCCTCAGTCGGCCTCGGCCCCAGTCGGCCCGCCTCGGCCTCCCAGTCGCCTCGGCCCCAGTCGGCCTCTGCTCCAGTCCGCCTCGGCCCCGGTCGACCTCGATCCCGGTCGGCCTCAGCCGGGTCGGCCTCGGTTCTTCCCTTCAGCCATGAACAGTGCTCGGCCACCTCAGCCTCGGCCTCGGACACCATGAGCAGTGCTCGGCCACCTCAGCCTCGGCCTCGGCCCCAGTCGGCCTCAGTCCCAGTTGGCCCTGCCTCGGCATCATCCAAGTCGGCCTCGGCTCCAGTCGGCCTCGGCCTCGGCCCTGCCTCGGATATCCAAGTCGACCTCAGCTCCAGTCGGCCTCGGCCTCAGTCGGCCACGATCCCCTCGGCCTCGGTCCTCTAAGTTTCCCCTCGGTGTGGCCCTCCAGTCGTTGGCAACCGCCACATGGGCCACTATCTCCCCGCAACTGCCACATACCGCAGTAGTCTCTGGTAACCACCACGTGGCCCACTAGTTCTCGACGATCGCGGATGGTGGGATGCTACAAACGTGGCCAGGCCCATTATCACCTGTACGGCCACTACTTTCCGGAAGCGTGCAGAAAGGAGACTTCGGAATAGCAGCCTGCGACAGCTGTCCAAACCAAAATAGCACATGCCAACCAGCTGCAGCCACCTACTCTGACGGAACACGGCCTGCAGCCTGATACATCATGTGGAGGTAAGCTCCACTATTGCTGCCATCAATTAATACTCTGACAAGGGATCATGCCCCAAGACTAACAGGCTCTAAGCACCAATAAAATGGGTAAGAGGGACCCCTGACCAGATAACGAACTCATCCCACTCCTAAACGCTCATTCTTGCTCATAGAGAGCACGGCTCTAAGCCTCTCTCTTCTTCTCTCTTTCGAGCTTCCTCAAGCTCATAACTGTTGCCCAGAGCACTGGCTTGAGCGTCGGAGGATCCCTGCAGGAATCTCGGGCCTCCGAGACTTGTTTGCAGGCCCACATGTGCAAGGAGCTCGCCGGAGGATCTTGGGCTCGTTGGAGGATGCGACCGAACGCTCGCCGACGTTCGAGGACGGTGATTTGGCGTCAACACGTACAAATCTAAAATCATGGTCAAGAATTGAAAGGTGTTGACAATAATCACATTTTATCATCTCGTCACACAGACAAATTTTCCATGCTTTAAAAGAACAAGAATCATTACCAATAATAACTATTTCATAACTCTGACCACCGATGTTCAGTCAAAATTTCAAAAGAAAAAGGAATAAGGAAAGCCCTCTAGATCTCAAACAGAAAAGAATGAAAGAAAGAATCGCATGAACTAGAACGAAAATTAAAAGAAAATTTTGCACCAAAGTAAAACAAGAAAGAATAAAAGACAAATCACTGTAAGAGTACAAGACGCTTGTGGTAAAAGAATTTAAAACAATATTTACCAATCTTGGCCGGAACTCACGATCCAGATGAAATCAAGAATGCTTATAAGAAATAGTGAAATGACCATATGCATTAGAAAGAAAATTAAAGCTCTATCACAAACCGCCACAAGAAACAGGAAATAGATGACAAGTAATTACATTTTATCACTGAGATTAGCAAGGATACCGTTCACCAACGATGTTTTCCCCACTCTGGAGATCAAATAACAGGACAAGAGTAAAAGAACAGAGGTATGAACCAAAGAAACAAGAAAGATGACACGAAAACATCGATAAACGCTAGAAATCGTAAGGATTTGAGTACGAACGCATCAAAGGAGGGGACAGAGAAGTTTAGAAACCCACAAGTTTATCACTGATGGAGCCAGTTGACCCCATGGAGAATAAAAAATTTTTTGGACGGTCCCAAAGGCCGACGGCTCTAAGACCGACGGCCCCAAAGACAGACGGCCCAAAGGCCGACAACTCCGTCTCCAAGCTAGGCGGCCCTGACACCTCCCAGCTGGCCCCGGCACTTCTGAGGCGGCCCCGGCACCTTCTTGGCAGCCCCAGCGGTTCAAGAAATCACCTCTTTGACGCGCGCTGCCGACAGCGCCAGATCCGACAACTCAATAGCCCCGCCGGCTGATGGAACAGGACCTACCTACCCAACAGCTGATGGGACGTAACCCACCAACCAGCCCAGATTCACGCAAGGGCTCAGCAGACAATCCGACTTTACACAATCCCACGTGATCATGCCCGGGTCAACCCCTATAAAAAGGTGAATCCACCCAGTAAACAGGTATGTGATAACCCCAAAATCACCATCTCAACTCTCAGAAGGAATTCCTCCTCTCTGAGATCCCTCTTTCTACACTAAAAAGGGATCACTCGAGCCCCTCTTGAGCTGTGACCTCAGTCACTAACTTGACCGTCGGAGGGTCCCACCGGAGACCTCCGGTCCTGGACTTTTCTGTAGGTAACCTGGTGAAGAAGAGCCGGGAGAAGCACTCCGTTCTCGACGTCCAGGAGAGGTGATTGAGCATCATCAGATTGGTGCAACAGAAAGGGGGGATAAGAAAAAGTAGCGAACGTTCTCCCTGAGCTACATCTCTCTCCCCCTCTTTTCTTCAAGGAGCCATGGTAGTGACGCGAGCTCAGAATGCCTCCATCAGCTATCCAGCGGGGCTCCCCCCGCCAATTGGGCAGCAGGAGGCCAATCCTCCTGCTACCAACCCTCCAATTGCCTGCCCGCCGCCGGAGGCCGTTGATCAAACAGCGGAGCGACTGGCGACTCTTTTCCAGCAAGTCCAGAATCTCACCGCCATGGTCCACGGGCTCCAGCAACAACCGTCCATGGCCACCCAGCATTAGACTGCTCCCCTCGCCAGTCAGCAGTCGGCAGGCAAGGTTCTCCTCGGCGGGAGGCCGGTCGGCGAGAGACCGGCCGACGTCAGGTTTCCCCTAGGAAGCCTCGACGTGAGCCCTCCAAGCGGCCGCGGTCCCCCGACCACGGCCCCGGCAAGTTCCCTCCCGAGCCTCGTCATCGGGAGGAGCCCAGGCGAAGTCTAGACTCCTGTCTCCATTTTCTTCTTTCTCCTCTTCTTCTTCCTCCTCCGAGCCATCTCGGAGGGCCCCGACAACCAGCCGCCAGGCGGAGGAACGCCTGGAGGAGTACAACCGGTGGCTGGATGAGCTCGCCAGGAAAATAAATCATCAGTCGGAGGAAGAATTCGACCATCGTCCTCCGCTCTCCCGCTGCATCATGGAGGAGCCGGTTCCACCCCAGTTCTATCTTCCCCAGCTGGACCCCTACGACGGTACAACGGACCCTCTGGACCACTTGGAGAGCTATAAGGTCCTCATGCGGGTCCAGGGGCGATGGACTCTCTTCTGTGTGTTGCTTTTCCAACCATGCTACGGAAAGCGCGCGTGCATGGTATTCTCGCCTGCCGCCCCGTAGTATCAATTCGTTTAGGCAACTTGAGCGGTCTTTCCTGGCTCACTATGATGCATGCCGGAAGATCCCTCGAGTCGCCGATAGCTTGTTTGCCGTCCAACAAAGGAGTGACGAGACCATGAAGGACTTTGTAGCTCAATTTAAGGAGGCCGTGCTCGAAGTCTATAACTTGAAAGATTTGTCACTACCCTAGCATTGAAGCGGGGACTCTGCCCCTCCAGATTTGCATATTCTCTGGACAAAAAGCCTTCGGCTCCTACATCGAGTTGCTAAGTCGGACACAGAAGTACATCCCACCAATGAGGCTGACTCGTCCAGAAGGAAGCCGACAGGAGTTCCAATAAGAAGCCGACGCCCACGGAACCAGCTGAGGGACGATCCAGGCAGCCCGAACCACCCCGTCGCTTTGACCACCGGCCCCAGGCGCTGGTTCCTAAGGGACGGTTTACTCCTCTCATGGCTCCGATCTCCCACATCCTGCTAGAGATTAAGGAGGAGCCTTACTTTCAACACCCACGTCCCCTAGAGTCAGTAAACCCCACAACAAAGAGCTTTACTGCCGGTATCACTGAGACTATGGACATGACACCGAAGATTGCCGCCATTTGAAGAGGGCCATTGAAAAGTTTGTCCAGCAGGGCCACTTGGGCAAGTTCGTTCGAGGAAACCTCACGGCCCCGGGTGCATCGGCACCTCAGTGCCTCATATTTGCATCAACNAAGACCGGCCTCCGCGTCAGCACAGAAGACCAACCTCAGCGTCGGAAACAAAGACCGGCACCGCGTCGGCAACAAAAGACCGGCCTCCGCATCGGCACAGAAGACCAACCTCAACCTCAGCATCGGCAACAAAGACCGGCTCCGCATCGACAACAAAGACCGGCCTCCGCGTCGGCATAGAAGACCACCTCAGCGTCGGCAAACAAAGACCGACTCCGCATCGGCAACAAAGACCGACTCCGCGTCGGCACCAAAGACCGGCCTCCGCGTCGGCAACAAAAACCGCCTCCGCGTCGGCAACAAAGACCGGCTCCGCGAAGGCAAACGGCTACGAAAAAGCTAAGTATACTAACACTAAGAACAAAGTTTCTTTTCATTAGTGTCTGGATGCGTTACAGGAAAACCGTCAAAGACCGACTCCACATCGGCACAAAAGACCGGCTCCGCGTCGGTACCAAAGACCGGCCTCCGCGTCGGCACAGAAGACCGGCCTCCGCATCAGCACAGAAGACCAACCTTCACGTCGGAAACAAAGACCAACTCTGCTTTATCACTAACGACCGGCGCCCAGTGTCGGCACTAAAGACCGGCTCCGCGTTGGCATGAAAAGACCGGTTCCACATCGGCAACTAAAGAGACGTCATTGGCCTTGCCACAAGATGACTCGCCTTTTGTGACTCATTGCTCGAGGGAAATCCTCTATAATCTCAACAGCATGAATAGACAAAGTGATGGCGCAAAAATCGGCCGCCTAGAGGATATTAACACCCCTTTCGCGGGTGATTATGCGCTCACCCATCTCAGGGGCAGGGGGCATCTAATACGGCTGGGTGATATATTTTTTGCGCGAATTTCCAAAATGATGTGATAGTTGAACCCAGCGCCAGCCTCCAGCGCCGGCCTCCAGCGCCGGCCTCTAGCGTTGGCCCCCAGCGCTGGCCTTTGGCTTCGGCCTTTGGCTACGGCCTCCAGCGATGGCCTTTGGCTCCGGCCTTCGGCTATGACCTCCAGCGCCGGCCTCCAGCACTGGCCTCTAGCATCGGCCCCAGCGTCGGCCTTTGGCTACGGCCTCCAGCGTCGGCCTCCAGCGCCGGCCCCCAGCGCTGGCCTTTGGCTCCGGCCTTTGGCTACGACCTCCAGGGCCGGCCTCCAGCGAGGCCTTTGGCTCCAGCCTTCGGCTACGACCTCCAGGGCCGGCTTCCAGCGCCGGCCTTTGGCTACGGCCTCCAGCGCCGGCCTCTAGCGTCAGCCCCCAGCGCTGGCCTTTGGCTCGGCCTTTAGCTATGGCTTCCAGCGATGGCCTTGGCTCCGGCCTCTGACTACGGCCTCCGCGCCAGCCTCCAGCGCCACCTCTAGCGTCGGCCCTCGGCGCTGGCCTTTGGCTCCGACCTCCAGCGCCGGCCTCCAAGGCCGGCACCTCCAAGGCCGGACACCTCAAAGACCGGCACCACCAAGGGCCGGCACCTCCAAGCCGGCACCTCAAGCCCTCCAAGACCAGCACCTCCAAGGCCGACACCTCGAAGACCGGCACCTCCAAGCTGCCAAGCTCCCTCACCGTTAGTGCAATGCAAGTGAACCGAGCCTTGTACGTGAACAGTGCCATGCAAGCCCTACCAAGGGCATGAGCAGGGCCACGCAACACTCCATACTCGATACTACGAGGGACACTGGCTTTAACTCAACATCATCCTTTTCCCCCCAACGGCTGTACCTTGGGACCTGCACGACCCACGAGACAAGAAATTGTGAGTCCAATGTCACACGGTTCGGCGCACTCCACCCGTCGGTCTCGGCGTCGGCCTCGGCAGCAGAGGCCGACAACTTCTGCTTGCTGCAAGGAATTCCACGTGACTTTTCCAAGATCACGAACGGTCTCCAAATATGATGAACCGGCAATTACTAAGGTCACAGACGGCTTCAAAAAAGTTAAGAGGCATACTTATGACATACGTTATTACTCGGCTGTTACCAGCGAAGGGTAAGAGGGACCCCTGAACAGATATATAAAGACCCCAATTCCCCAACGGGGGGGGGGGAGAAACTCAATCTCTACTCTTTCATTAGAAAACTCCTATTCTCCAGATCGCTGACTTGAGCGTCGGAGGGTCCTCGCCGGAACCACCGGTCCGGGACTTTCTTGCTGGTTCCGGCTGAAGAGGCAGTCCCATCATTCCTCTGAAGGCCAGCGAAGCATTTCTATCGCTTGACGCTCCTCAAAAGTGATTTGGCGGCAACAGATTGGCGTGCCAGGTAGGGGGGCGCTAGTTCTCCCTGTGACAGACTCCATTCTGCGAAAAAGACGATGGTGACCACACGAGCGTAGGAGGCTTCCACCAGCCAAGCCACGGATCGCATTCCACGGCTGATCAAATGGAGGCCAACCTCCGTGTTTCACCCCTGCCCAGATGAGCCAGCCTGACCGGCTGGAGGTTCTATCTCACCAAGTTCAGAACCTAGCTGCGGTGGTACGGGGATTGTAGGAAGCCGCACCTGAGCTCCCTCCGCCCGGTGAACGGGTGCGGGGAACATTTCTATCCCATCAGGACTGGACCCTCCGAGGCCTCCCATCACTCGCTTTCGGGAGACCGGCGTCAAGATGCCTCAAAGCGACGACGGTCTCTCTCCCGCTCGCCTTCGGGACCTATCGCTGAGGAGCCTCAAAGCGGCGATGGTCCCTTTCCCATCGCTCGCCTCCTGAGCCCCATCCCCGAGAGGCCTTAGGGTGACGGCGGTCCCCTTCCCGTCAATCTGGTCGCTCCTATCGGCGCCAAGACGGATCCAGGCGGGCGCGTTCCTTACCTTGGCGGCCGGCCCCAGCTTCATCTTCTGGTTCTTCTACAGACGACGCCTAGCGGAAGACTACCCGACGGCTCAACGAGTATCACCGACGGTTGGAGGAGCTTAGCCGCCGGATCACAATCCTCATGGAGCGGACTACGACCATCGCCCCTGCTTTCCTGGCGATCATGGAGGAACCAGTGCCGCCCCGTTTCCGTCTCCCACAACTGGATCCATACGACGGCACGACGGACCCATTGGACCACCTGGAGAGCTACAAGGTCTTTATGCGGGTCCAGGGAGCGACAGACTCCCTCCTATGTGTCGCATTTCCGGCCACCATCCGAAAGGCGGCACATGCATGGTATTCTCGTCTGCCACCACGCAGCATCGATTCATTCCGTCATCTCGAGCGAGCTTTCCTGGCCCACTTTAATGCGACCCGGAAGATCCCACGAGTGGCGGATAGTCTATTGCTGTCCAGCAGAGGAGCGGTGAGACCCTAAAAGACTTTGTCGCCCGGTTCAAGGACGCAGCGCTGGAGGTATATAATCTAGATGATTCCATAGCCACCTTGGCGTTGAAGCGGGGACTTCGTCCTTCCAGGTTCGCCTATTCTCTAGACAAGAAGCCCCCGGGCTCTTATGCCGAACTTCTAAGCCGTGCACAAAAGTACATCTGTGCGGACGAGGCAGATTCCTTCCGAAGGGAGGCTGATAAGAATCCTAGCAAGAAACCAATGCCCAACGAGCAGGCCGGAGCGCGACCTCGGAAGACTGAGCCCCCTCACCACCCGCACCGCCGGCTGCAGACGTTTGTTCCTAAGGAGCAATTCACTCCCCTCATGGCTCTGATATCCCATATCCTGCTGGAAATTGAGGAAGAACCTTACTTCAAGCGTCCGCTCCCCTGAGGTCGGGGACCCCCGCAATAAAGAGCTCTACTATCGGTATCACCAAGATTATGGTCATGACACCGAAAACTGCCGCCACCTAAAGAGGGCCATTGGAGAGCTTGTCTAGCAGGGTCACTTGGGCAAGTTTGTCCGAAGGGAAAACCCTCCTATTCCAGGCCCAGCGGTGCCTCCTACACTCCAGGCCGGTGCAGACAATGCCCCTACGGAGAAGACCATAGCCATGATTGCTTGGGGGGCAGGCGGCAGTTCAAAGAGATAGCGGAAGGGAGTAGACCCTGTAATTCCTCCCTTTGGAAAGGACTTAGATGGAGTAGTAGTGTCCCCAGTCCCTGGACAGAGCTATACCACGAAGAGAACAACCCAAATCAACTGCAGGTCGATCTAGATCTAGTGGAAGAGTTACGGGACCAGCACAACTTCGCATGGCGGCCTTCCCCAACGAGCGCCAAATACTACAATGCTCGAGTATGGCCCAAGACATTCGCCCGGGAGACCTCATTCTGAGACGAGCTGAAGTATTAAAGCCGACGGAAGGAGGCAAGCTGGCACCGAGACGGGAAGGACCGTACCGCATCAAAGAAGTTCTTCACCACGGGGCGTACAAAGTTGAAGAACTAGACGAAAATTCGCTCCCCACACTTGGAACTCCGACAACTTACGCCGGTATTATCAGTAATATGCTACTTTCGTTAATTTGAACCCGCTTGACAGATAGCTCTTCAAAGTCTTTTCATTGCTTCCTCGAATGGTCATTCTTTTCAACAAAGACTGACCTCCTTGTCGCAACGAAGACCGGCCTCTGTGTCGCAACAAAGACCGGCCTCCGCGTTGGCACCAAAGATCGACTCCGTCGGCAACGAAGACTGGCCTAGGCGTCGGCAACGAAGACCGGCCTGTCGGCAACAAAGACGGCCTCCGCGTCGGCACCAAAGACCGGACTCCGCGTCGGCACCAAAGACCGACTCTGCGTCGGCAACAAAGACCAACCCCCGTCGGCACCAAAGACCGGCCTTCGCATCGGCAACAAAGACCGGCTCTTTGGCAACAAAGTTCGGCTCCATGTCGGCAACAAAGATCGGCCTCCGCGTCGGCACAGAAGACCAGCCTCAGCATTGGCAACAAAGACCGGCTCCACATCGGTAACAAAGACCGGTCTCCGCATCGGCATAGGACCAACCTCAGTGTCGGCAAACAAAGACCGGCCTCCGCGTCAGCACAGAAGACCAACCTCAGCATCGGCAATAAAGACCGGCTCCGCATCGGCAACAAAGACCGGCCTCCGTGTCAGCACAGAAGACCAACCTCAGCGTCGGCAACAAAGACCGGCCTCCGCATCGGCACAAAAAGACCAACCTCAGCATCGGCAATAAAGACCGGCTCCGCGTCGGCAACAAAGATCGGCCTCTGCGTCGGCACTGAAGACCAAACTCAGCATCGGCAACAAAGACCGACTCCGCGTCGGCACCAAAGACCGCCTCCGCGTCAGCAACAAAGACCGGCTCCGCGTCGGCAACAAAGACCCGCGAAGGCAAACGGCTATGAAAAAGCTAAGTATACTACACTAAGAAAAAAGTTTCTTTTCATTAGTGTCTGGATGCGTTACAGGAAAACCGCCATAGACCGACTCCGCGTCGGCACCAAAGACCGACTCCGCATCGGCATAAAAGACCGGCTCCGCATCGGCACCAAAGACCGGCCTCCGCGTCGGCACAGAAGACCAGCCTCCGCATCGGCACAGAAGACCAACCTCCGTGTCGGCAACAAAGATCAACTCCGCTTTGTCACTAAAGATCGGCGCCAGCGTCGGCACTAAAGACCAGCTCCGCGTTGGCATGAAAGACCGGTTCCGCACGGCAACTAAAGAGACGTCATTGGCCTTGCCACAATGATGACGCTCGCCTTTTGTGACTCATGCTCGAGGGAAATCCTCTATAATCTCAACAGCCTGAATAGACGAAGTGATGACGCAAAAATCGGCCGCCCAGAGGATATTAACACCCCTTTTGCAGGTGATTATGCGCTCACCATCTCAGGGGTGGGGGGCATCTGATACGGCTGGCCGATTTCTCTGGGTGATATTATTTTTTGCGCGATTTCAAAAATGATGTGACAGTTGAACCCAGCGCCGGCCTCCAGCCGGCCTCTAGCGTTGGCCCCCAGCGCTGTCCTTTGGCTCTGGCCTTTGGCTACAGCCTCCAGCGACGGCCTTTGGCTCCGGCCTTCGGCTACGACCTCCAGCGCTGGCCTCCAGCGCTGGGCCTTTGGCTACAGCCTCCAGCGACGGCCTTTGGCTCCGGCCTTCGGCTACGACCTCCAGCGCCGGCCTCCAGCGCTGGCCTCTAGCGTCGGCCCCCAGCGCTGGCCTTTGGCTCCGGCCTTTGGCTACGGCCTCCAGCACCGGCCTCCAGCGCCGGCCTCTAGCGTTGGCCCCCAGCGCTGGCCTTTGGCTCCGGCCTTTGGCTACGGCCTCCAGCGACGGCCTTTGGCTCCGGCCTTCGGCTATGACCTCCAACGCCGGCCTCCCCACCGGCCTTTGGCTACGGCCTCCAGCGCCGGCCTCCAGCGCCGGCCTCCAAGACCGGCACCTCCAAGGCCGGCACCTCGAAGACCGGCACCTCCAAGCTACCAAGCTCCCTCGCCGTTAACAGTGCCATGCAAGTGAACCGAGCCTTGTACGTGAACAGTGCCAGGCAAGCCCTCCCAAGGGCATGAGCAGGGCCACGCAAGCACTCCATACTCGACACTACGAGGGACAGCTGGCTTTAACTCAACATCATCCTTCTCCCCCCAACGGCTGTACCTTGGGACCCGCACGACCCACGAGATGAGAAATCGTGAGTCCAATGTCACACGGTTCGGCGCACTCCGCCCGTCGGTCTCGGCGTCGACCTCGGCAGCAGAGGCCGACAACTTCTGCTTGCTGCAAGGAATTCCGCGTGACTTTTCAAGATCACGAACGGTCTCCAAATATGATGAACCGGCAATTACTAAGGTCATGGACGGCTTCAAAAAAGTTAAGAGGCATACTTATGACATACGTTATTACTCGGCTGTTCCAGCGAAGGGTAAGAGGACCCCCGAACAGGTATATAAAGACCCCAATCCCCCAACAGGGAGGGGGGGAGAAACTCAATCTCTACTCTTCATTAGAAAACTCCTGTTCTCCAGATCACTGACTTGAGCGTCGGAGGGTCCCCGCCAGAACCACCGGTCTGGGACTTTTCTTGCAGGTTCCCGGCTGAAGGAGGCGGTCCCCATCATCCTCTGAAGGCCAGCGAAGCATTTCTGTCGCTTGACGCTCCTCAAAAGTGATTTGCCGGCAACAGATTGGCGCGTCAGGTAGGGGGCGCTAGTTCTCCCTGTGACAGACTCCGATTCTACGAAAGAGACGATGGTGACCCCACGAGCGCAGGAGGCTTCCACCAGCCAAGCCATGGATCGCATTCCACGGGCTGATCAAATGGAGGCCAACCTCCGTTTCGCCCCCTGCCCAGATGAGCCAGCCTGACCGGTTGGAGGTTCTATCTCACCAAGTTCAGAACCTAGCTGCGGTGGTACGGGGATTGTAGGAAGCCACACCTCAGCTCCCTCCGCCCGGCGAACGGGTGCGGGGAACAGTTCTATCCCATCAGGGCGGGACCCCGCCCGAGGCCTCCCATCACTCGCTTTCGGGAGACCGGCATCAAGATGCCTCAAAGCGACGACGGTCTCTCTCCCGCTCGCCTTCGGGACCTCATCGCTGAGGAGCCTCAAAGCGGCGACGGTCCTTTCCCATCGCTCGCCTCCTAAGCCCCATCCCCGAGAGGCCTTAGGGTGACGGCGGTCCCCTTCCCGTCATTATGGTCGCTCCTATCGGCGCCAAGACAGATCCAGGCGGGCGCATTCCTTACCTCGGCGGCCAGCCCCAGCTTCATCTTCTGGTTCTTCTACAGACGATGCCCAGCGGAAGACTATCCGATGGCTCAACGAGTATCACCGAGGGTTGGAGGAGCTTAGCCGCCGGATCACCAATCCTCATGGAGCGGACTACGACCATCACCCCCTACTTTCCCGGCAGATCATGGAGGAACCAGTGCCGTCCTGTTTCCGTGTCCCACAACTGGATCCATATGACGGCACGACGGACCCATTGGACCACCTGGAGAGCTACAAGGTCTTTATGCGGGTCCAGGGAGCGACGACTCCCTTCTATGTGTCGCATTTTAGGCCACCCTCCGAAAGGCGGCACGTGCGTGGTATTCCCGTCTGCCACCACGCAGCATCGATTCATTCCGTCATCTTGAGCGAGCTTTCTGGCCCACTTTAATGCGAGCCGGAAGATCCACGAGTGGCGGATAGTCTATTTGATGTCTAGCAGAGGAGCGGCGAGACCCTAAAAGACTTTGTCGCCCGGTTCAAGGATGCAGCGCTGGAGGTATATAATCTAGATGATTCCGTAGCCACCTTGGCATTGAAGCGGGGACTTCGTCCTTCCAGATTCGCCTATTCTCTAGACAAGAAGCCCCCGGGCTCTTATGCCAAACTTCTAAGCCGTGCACAAAGTACATCCATGCGGACGAGGTAGATTCCTCCCGGAGGGAGGCTGATAAGAATCCTAGCAAGAAACCAATGCCCAACGAGCAGGCGGAGCGCGACCTCGGAAGACTGAGCCCCCTCACCACCCACACCGCCGGCTGCAGACGTTTGTTCCTAAGGAGCAATTCACTCCCCTCATGGCTCCGATATCCCACATCCTGCTGGAAATTGAGGAAGAACCTTACTTCAAGCGTCCGCTCCCCCTGAGGTTAGGGACCCCCGCAATAAAGAGCTCTACTGTCGGTATCACCGAGATTATGGTCACGACACCGAAAACTGCCGCCACCTGAAGAGGGCCATTGAAGAGCTTGTCCAGCAGGGTCACTTGGGTAAGTTTGTCCGAAGGGGAAACCCTCCTATTCCAGGCCCAGCGGTGCCTCCTACACTCCAGGCCAGTGCAGACAATGCCCCTACGGAGAAGACCATAGCCATGATTGCTTGGGGGGCAGGCGGCAGTTCAAAGAGACAGCGGGAGGGAGTAGACCCTGTAATTCCTTCCTTTGGAAAGGACTTAGATGGAGTAGTAGTGTCCCCAGTCCCCGGACAGAGCTATACCACGAAGAGAACAACCCAAATCAACTGCAGGTTGATCTAGATATAGTGGAAGAGTTACGGGACCAGCACAACATCGCATGGCGACCTTCCGCCAACGAGCGGCCAGATACTACAATGCTCGAGTACGGCCCAAGACATTCTGCCCGGGAGACCTCATTCTGAGACGAGCTGAAGTATCAAAGCCGACGGAAGGAGGCAAGCTGGCACCGAGACGGGAAGGACCGTACCGCATCAAAGAAGTTCTTCATCATGGGGCGTACAAAGTTGAAGAACTAGACGGAAATTCGCTCCCACATACTTGGAACGCCGACAACTTACGCCGGTATTATCAGTAATATGCTACTTTCGTTAATTTGAACCCGCTTGACAGATAGCTCTTCAAAGTCTTTTCATTGCTTCCTCGAATGGTCATTCTGTTCAACAAAGACTGACCTCCGTGTCGGCAACGAAGACCGGCCTCCGCATCGGCAACAAAGACTGGCCTCCGCGTTGGCACCAAAGACCAACTCCGCGTCGGCAACGAAGACCGGCCTACGCATCGGCAACGAAGACCGGCCTCCGTGTCGGCACCAAAGACTGGCCTCCGCATCGGCAACAAAGATCGGCTCCGCGTCAGCACCAAAGACCGACTCCGCATCGGTAACAAGACCGACTCCACGTCGGCACCAAAGACCGGCCCCCGCGTCGGCACCAAGACCGGCCTTCGCGTCGGCAACAAAGACCGGCTCCGCGTCGGAAACAAAGACTGGCTCCGCATCGGCAACAAAGACCGGCCTCCGCGTCGGCACAGAAGACCAACCTCAGCGTTGGCAACAAAGACCGGCTCCGCGTCGATAACAAAGACCATCCTCCGCGTCGGTACAGGACCAACCTCAGCGTCGGCAACAAAGACCGGCCTCCGCGTCAGCACAAAAGACCAACCTCAGCGTCGGCAACAAAGACCGGCTCCACGTCGGCAACAAAGACCGGCCTCCGTGTTAGCACAGAAGACCAACCTCAGCGTCGGCAACAAAGACCGGTTCCGCGTCGACAACAAAGACCGGCCTCCGTATCGGCAACAAAGACCGGCCTCCGTGTCGGCATAGAAGACCAACCTCACCATCGGCAACAAAGACCAACTCCGCATCGGCAACAAAGATGACTCCGCATCGGCACCAAAGACCGGCCTCCGTGTCGGCAACAAAGACCGCCTCCGCGTCGGCACCAAAGACCGGCCTCCGCATCGGCAACAAAGACCGCCTCCGCGTCGGCAACAAAGACCCGCGAAGGAAAACGGCTACGAAAAAGCTAAGTATACTACACTAAGAAAAAAGTTTCTTTTCATTAGTGTCTAGATGTGTTACAGGAAAACCGCCAAAGACCGACTCCGCATCGGCACCAAAGACCGGCTCCGCATCGGCACCAAAGACCGGCCTCCGCGTCGGCACAGAAGACCAGCCTCCGCATCGGCACAGAAGACCAACCTCCGTGTCGGCAACAAAGACCGACTCCGCTTTGTCACTAAAGACGGCGCCCAGCGTCGGCACTAAAGACCGGCTCCGCATTGGCATGAAAGACCGGTTCCGCACCGGCAACTAAAGAGACGTCATTGGCCTTTCCACAATGATGACGCTCGCCTTTTGTGACTCATTGCTCGAGGAAAATCCTCTATAATCTCAACAGCCTGAATAGACGAAGTGATGGCGTGAAAATCGGCCGCCCAGAGAATATTAACACCCATTTCGCAAGTGATTATGCGCTCACCCATCTCAGGGCGGGGAGGCATCTGATACGGCTGGCCGATTTCTCTGGGTGATATTATTTTTTGCGCAATTTCCAAAAATGATGTGACAGTTGAAACCCAGCGCCAGCCTCCAGCATCGGCCTCCAGCGCTAGCCTCTAGCGTCGGCCCCCAGCGCTGGCCTTTGGCTCCGGCCTCCAACGACGGCCTTTGGCTCCGGCCTTCAGCTATGACCTCCAGCGCCGGCCTTGGCTCCGGCCTTTGGCTACGGTCTCCAGCGCTGGCCTTTGGCTCCGGCCTTTGGCTACGGCCCCCAGCGACGGCCTTTGGCTCCGGCCTTTGGATACGGCTTCCAGCGCCGGCCTTTGGCACCGGCCTTTGGCTACGTTCTCCAGCGCCGGCCTCCAGCGTCGGCCCCCAGCGCTAGCCTTTGGCTCCGTCCTTTGGCTACGGCCTCTGACTACGGCCTCCAGCGCCAGCCTCCAGCGCCACCTCTAGCGTCGGCCCCCGGCGCTGGCCTTTGGCTTCGGCCTCCAATGCCGGCCTCCAAGACTGGCACCTCCAAGGCCGGCACCTCGAAGGCCGGCACCTCGAAGACCAGCACCACCAAGGCCGGCACCTCCAAGACCGGCACCTCCAAGAGCGGCACCTCCAAGGCCGGCACCTCGAAGATCGGCACCTCCAAGCTGCCAAGCTCCCTCGCCGTTAATAGTGCCATGCAAGTGAACAGAGCCTTGTACGTGAACAGTGCCATGCAAGCCCATCCAAGGGCATGAGCAGGGCCACGCAAGCACTCCATACTCAACACTACGAGGGGCTTTAACTCAACATCATCCTTCTCCCCCCAACGACTGTACCTTGGGACCCGCACGACCCACGAGATGAGAAATTGCGAGTCCAATGTCACATGGTTCGGCGCACTCCGCCCATCGGTCTCGGCGTCGGCCTCGGCAGCAGAGGCCGACAAGCTTCCGCTTGCTGCAAGGAATTCCACGTGACTTTTCCAAGATCTCCAAATATGATGAACCAGCAATACTAAGGTCACGGACGGCTTCAAAAAAGTTAAGAGGCGTACTTATGACATACGTTATTACTCGGCTGTTACCAGCGAAGGGTAAGAGGGACCCCCGAACATGTATATAAAGACCCCAATCCCCCAACTGGGAGGGAGGGAGAAACTCAATCTCTACTCTTTCATTAGAAAACTCCTGTTCTCCAGATCGCTGACTTGAGCGTCGGAGGGTCCCCGTCGGAACCACCGTTCCGGGACTTTTCTTGCAGGTTCCCGGCCGAAGGAGGCGGTCCCTATCATTCCTCTGAAGGCATCATTTCTGTCGCTTGACGCTCCTCAAAAGTGATTTGGCGGCAACAAGCTCCTTGAAAAAAAAAATGTAAAAGATATCATTGAAGCTGGCTAGATTCAAAGATAATTTGTGGCTCCAAACATATGTTCTTTGAAACATGATGAGTTGGGATAATAATAGAAGGCAAAATAATATGAAGTGTCGAATTTAAGTTTCCTAAAATGATATGACTGATGCAACTACAGTAAATAAAAGCAATGATACCACGAGTCCATAGCAATGCTATTGTTAGTTTTTGCAATGTAAAGATTTCTTAAATTGTTCTTGAATAAATCATGAATTCCATATATATTCATTGATAACTGAACAATATTGAATTGATTTTTTTATAAGAAATAATTTGAAGACTTATTTGACAAAGGAAAAGATCAATAATAACTTAATTTTTTTAATATATGATGTGGCTTGTAAAAGCCACGTGGGAACTAATGGCTACAAATTATCCAACGGCGGGAGTCGATGGGATGCTAACGGCCCCGACTCAGGTGGTTCCTAGGCGGCTTCGGCTCCTAGGTAGCCCCTACCTACCAGCGGCCCTGACCTACAGATGGTTCCTAGGTGGCCCCGCCTACCAGCGGCCCCGAATCGGCTCCGACCCACAGGCGGTTCCTATGCGGCCCCAGCTCCTAGACGGTTCCTGCCTACCCGTGACCCCAACCCACAAGCGATTTCTAGGTGGCCTCGGCTCCTAGATTTGGCCCCGACCTACGGGCAGTTCCTAGGTGGCCTCAGCTCCTAGACGGCCTTGGTCTTTATCCTGTCTTATCTTCAAGGCTTACCTTAGCTTCCCATGCAAGCTTATACTTTGACAAAGCCGAACCCACTAACCAACCTTGAACCATATCCGACAAATAAGACAAAGTCTGTCAGTTCCAGCATAGGCCCCAAAAGTCATCACCCATGAGGCGACATTAATGACCCTAACCAAATAGGGCCTCAAAAGTCTTCGCTCATCGGGCAACATTAATGACTCTGATCATATGAGACCCCAAAGATCATAATCTATCATGAAGCTATATTCTCCAAGCTAATGAAGCCCAAAAAGTCATCAGGAAGATTTAATGACTCTGACCAAATAAGCCTCAAAAAGTGATCATCTGGCATAAAGTACCTATCACCTCAATCAAAGGGGATGAATCTGATCCTAGCAGTTCTGACATTCTATCTGTAAAAGTCATAGCTCATCATGAGATTCCAATCTTATCAAGCAAGTCGTACAGGCTCGAAGGATCAACAACACGGGTAAGTAGGACTCCTGACCAAGGTATGAACACTCAAGCAAACACTTAGACAATATTCTCATCTTCTTCCTCTTCTTAACTCTCATATGAGCTTCCTTAAGCTCACGGTTGTGATACCAATCACTAATTTGAGCATCAGAGGGTTCCCACCAGAATATTCGGTCCCCGGGACTTCTTGCAGGTCTCGACGTCGAAGTAAAACTCCTCTAGCAAGCTTATGGTACATCCACTGACGCTCAAGGACGTCAGCTCAAAGTGATTGGGCATCATCAGATTGGCGCGCCAGGTAGGGAGGCATGGATGTGATATTGAAGGAAAGACTACTTTGTAACTCTGGGTCACAGGTTCACCCTCTCCTACATAGCAATGGGGGCAACGCATGTTCAGGAGGTTTCTTCTAGTTCTACTGGGAGGCATCCCCATCGTGTCGAGCAGTTGGAGGCCAACTTTTGTACTCTTTCATCAGCACCGGTCTCAGCGACCCCATAAGAGCAACTTGCCAACCTCACTCAACAAGTCCAAGCTCTTATTGGAGTAGTTCGCAAGTTGCAAGAGCAACGATCGGCGGCTGCTCAACAACAATCTGAACCTCTTATACCTCATGCGATAGCTATCCCAGCTAGCCAACAATCTACTTATAGAAGATCCTCTCCGAAGGAGCATCACCACTATCATGCTTCATCCAAGCACCACCATCAAGAAACCTTCAAGAGGTTGTGATCTCCCATCCATCACTCTGGCAATCCTTTTTTCAAACGACGATGGGGGAAGGAGCCCAAGGGTACATATCATCATCAACATCATTACTCCCCTTCCTCATCGTCTGAATTGATGAGTGAGGACCTTAATAGCCAGATGGAGAGGCATCTAGAGGAGTAAGACCGGTAGTTGGAGGAGTTCAGCCAAAAACTCAATAACCAACCATGGGTGAACTATGAACTTGCCCACCCTTGACTCATCGGATTATGGAAGAACTTGTACCCCATAGGTTCCATCTTTCCTAGTTGAATCCTTATGATGGCACCACGGATCCAATGGACCACTTGGAGAATTATAAATCTCTTATGCAAGTTCGGGGGGCGACTGATGCCCTCCTATGTATGTATTGCTTTCTCGGCTACCCTTTGGAAGGCGGTGCATGCCTAGTATTCTTGTTTACTCCTGCGCAGTATTGACTCTTTTTGATAGTTGGAGAAAGCCTTTTTAGCGCAATTTGATGCCTATCAAAAGATTTCTCGGGTGGCAGATAGTCTGTTCTCTGTTCAGCAGAAGGAAGAAGAACTCTTGAAAGACTTCGTAGCCCGATTTAAGATGGCAGCCCTCGAGGTATATCATCTCGATGATGCTGTAGCCACCCTGGCCCTGAAGCGAGGACTTTACCCCTCTTGCTTCATTTATTCTTTAGACAAGAAGCCTTTTGGTTTCTATGTAGAGCTTTTGAATCGTGCATAGAAATATATTTGTGCCGATGAAGCTGATTTTACTTAGAGGGACACTGAGAGGGGAGCTAGCAAGAAATCGGTCTGTGTGAAGCCAAGTGGATCTCCCATCAAGAAGCTTGGGCCCTCGCGCCGATCAGATACCCGACGCTGAAGCTTAGCTCCCAAGAAGGAGAACTTCACACCTCTCCTCGCCCCTAGATCTCATATCCTTATAGAGATCAAGGGTGAATCTTACCTTCAACGCTTTCCCCCATTGAGGATGGGTACTATCTATGACCAGAGTCGTTATTGCCGCTTCCATAGAGATTATGGCCATAATACTGAAGATTGCCATAATATGAAGTGGGCCATTGAGGAACTCATTCAGTGGGGCTATCTTGAAAAGTTTGTTTAGAAGTAAGGACCTCCAGCTGTCCCGGCTCTGATGGGGCCTCCACCTGTTCAGGCCAACATTGATAACACCCCAATAGAGAAGATGATGGGTATGCTTTCATAGGGAGCAGCTTCATCCTCTAAGAGACCGAGGAGAGACGAGGGGGTCGAAAATGTGATCCCCTTTTCTGAAGGAGAGTTAGTGGAAGGGAGGGCAATCTAAATGATGATGGCGTAATTGTCTCTATGATGATCGCTAAACATCCTATAAGAAGAATATTACCTATGATGCCTTTGTTCGGATAAACTTATCCCCTAGTTCCTTACAACCAGTGATTGCGCCTTTAGTTGGTTTCACAGGCAATTCAGTGAGGGTTGAAGGTGAAATTACCCTACCGGTCATGGTAGGATCACCGCCATGCCAAAGCACGGTCCTGATGAGGTTCCTAGTGGCCCGAGTACCTTTGGCCTATAACGCCATACTTGGCCGCCTAGGCTTAAACCTTTTGGACACGGTGATATCTACCAAATGCCTGCTCATGGGATCAGTGAGATGCGTGGGGAGCAGAATCTTGTGCAACTATGTTATCATATGGCTCCTAGTCCTCAAGAGATGGCAACCCCACCAACCTCAATGTCGCTTGATCCCAGAAAATTAGAGAAGAGAGGGGAACCAACCGAGCACCTACTATCTTATCCACTGGGGGACGACCCTCTGAAGATCGTACAAATTAGTGAACTTCTTCCCCTGGAGATGAAGAACCAACTCCTCACTTGATTGGCTTAGATGTCTTCGCCTGATCGGCTTCGAACATGCTCGGCATTCCTTCAGAGGTAATCACTCACAAACTCAACATTGACCCAAAGTATCGGCCTGTCCGACAATAGAAAAGAAGCTTCGCTCCCGAGTGATAGAAGGCTATTGATGAGGAGGTTGATAAGCTTCTCACTGCTGGCCACATTCGGAAAGCACAATACTCAAATTGGTTAGATAACGTAGTGATAGTTCGAAAGGCCAGTGGAAGTTGGAGGATCTGCATTGATTTTACTGATCTCAATAAGGCATGCCCTAAGGATAGCTTTCCATTGCCGCGGATTGATCAACTGGTGGATTCCACATTCGGCCATGAGTTCTTAAGTTTTATGAATGCCTTCTCGGGGTATATTCAAATAAAAATGGATCCGATGGATGAAGAAAATACCTCTTTCATCATTTAGAAGGGCATCTACTGCTATAAGGTGATGCCCTTTGGGTTGAAGAATGTCGAAGCTATCTATCAAAGATTGATAAATAAAGTTTTCAAAGATCAAATCGGGTGCAATATGGAGGTGTATGTGAATGACATGCTAACTGAGAGCACCTG
This sequence comes from Calamus simplicifolius, assembly GCA_900491605.1. Classification (NCBI taxonomy): domain Eukaryota; kingdom Viridiplantae; phylum Streptophyta; class Magnoliopsida; order Arecales; family Arecaceae; genus Calamus; species Calamus simplicifolius. Next base: position 658,771 of record UESW01003908.1, on the reverse strand, counting down.
CATTGCCAACCATATTTCCGATCTAGAAGAAACATTCAATAATCACTGGCATCATCAAATGAAGCTTAACCCCCGCAAGTGCACATTTGGGGTCATCGCTGAAAAATTTCTGGGCTTTCTAGTGACCAGCGGGGGATTGAAGCAAATTCGAAGAAGATACAAGCCATCCTGGATATGAGATAACCAGGCAATAAGAGGAAGGTGCAATGGCTCATCGGAACAGTAGCTGCTCTGAGCCGATTCTTGTAAAGGTTAGCTAAAAGATGCTTGCCCTTCTTCAAATCTCTACGCAAGATGGACGGCTTCAAATGGATGAAGAATTGTCAAAGAGCCTTCGGGGAGCTAAAATAATTCCTGTCTACACCACCATTACTATCAAAGCCAAAGGAAGGAGAGAAGATCTTCCTTTACCTTGCCGCCTTCCTGGAGGCCGTCAGTTCCATCCTAGTGCACCTTGACCTTGACGGAGCACAAAAACCTATTTACTATACTAGTAAGGTACTCCACGATGCGGAGACCAGATATTCCATAATTAAAAAAAATTATCTTTGCTTTGATTATCTTCGCTCAGCATCTCAGACCATATTTTCAAGCCTACCGGATCGTGGTACTTACGGATCAGCCTCTTAGGGCTATCCTGGCTCATCCATCAACCTTCGATCGACTAGCTAAATGGGCTATCAAATTAGAGGACTTCGACCTTTCATTTCAATCCTGATCCGCCTTGAAGTCCCAGGTGTTGGCAGACTTTCTGGTGGAGTGCACTTGGACAGATGAGCAACCTAAAGATCTCCCCATGACATATCCAGATGCTGATGAAGATATGGTAGAGGCCTAGATTCTCCATATCGACGGTGCCTCTAATTCTCAAGGAAGCAGAGCTGGTCTTATCCTGGCGAATCCAGAGGGCGTCGTATTGGATTACGCTCTCTGATTTCTCTTCGAAGCTACAAATAATCAAGCCCGAGTATAAGGCCTTATTGGCTAAAATTAAGCTTGCAAAGGAGCTTGGAGTAAAGCGCCTTAGGGCCTTCATCGACTCCCAAATTGTCTCCGGATAGATTACCAGAGAGTATGAAGCTTGAGACCCCATTATGTCTCGATATTTAAATAAGGTCAAGTCACTTATCTCTACCTTGGCTTACTTCACTATCACTTATATTCCTAGAGGTGAAAATACCAGAGCCGACGCTTTGTCACGATTGGCTACTTCAGTAGACAACATATTGGGGAGAACATATATGAGCATTTGTATCTCCCAAGTATTGATGTAGTGGAGGAAGTTCTGCCAGTTATGCAAGGATCAACATGAATGGATGCTTACATCCGCTATCTTATCGATGGCACTCTTTCCGCTGATCCCATAGAAGCCCGACGGCTCAAATGGAGGGCCTCCAAATTTGTACTACTAAATGAGCAATTATACAAGAAGTCTTTCTCTTATCCCCTCCTCAAATGTGTCGGTCTGTGGATGCCGATTATATCCTTAGGAAAATTCATGAGAGCATATGTGGGAACCGCCTGGGGCAGATCACTGGCATGTAAGGCGCTTCACCAGGGATACTACTGGCTTACTATGTAGAAGGATGCTGCCGAGCTAGTCCAGAAGTATGATAGCTGCCAGCGATATTCTAATATTCAATGATAGCCAGCATCTCAGATGACTCCACTCTCTGCTCCGTGGCCTTTCGCTCAATAGGGAATGGATATCTTGGGACCATTCACCCCAACCTTAGGGCAACGAAGGTTCTTGCTCATTGCCATTGACTACTTCACCAAGTGGGTCGAAGTCGAGGTATTAGCTATGATCACTGAGAGTAAAGTGAGATCATTTTTCTGAAAGTCCATCATTTGCCGATTTGACCTACCCTATACTATCATCACCGATAACGGCCATCAATTCGAAAATGATGCATTCAAGACCTTTTGTGCCGAACTGGGTATTGGTCATCGGTTCACTTCTGTCGAGCATCCACAAGCTAATGGAAAGGCAAAAGTCATGAATCGAACAATCCTACGGGGCTCAGAACCCGATTGGATGAGTCTAAAGGTAGATGGGTGGAGGACCTCTGTATTATGGGCATATCATATGACTCTGAGAATTCCCATATGGGAGACTCTTTTTAGTCTCGTCTTTGGATCTGAGGTAGTCATTCTGGTGAAGATTGGTTTTCCAATCCCTTGGATGGAATCATATAATAAATAAGACAATTCTCATTGACGAGTTGAGAGACCGGGTGCGACTTAGAATGTCTATCTTTCAACAACGAGCAACCAAATATATAATGCCCAAGTCCGCTCCAAGACATTTCATCCAAGGGATTTAATTCTCAGAAAGGCTGAGGTATCTAAGCCAACTGAAGGGGGGTAAGCTCTCCCTAAATTGGGAGGGGCTCTATCGAGTCACTGAAGCATTTCATCATGGAGCTTATCGACTTGAGAAGCTCGATGGACAACCAATTTTGCGTACCTGGAATGCGGATAACCTCCATCGATATTATCAATAGTGAGTGTACTTGACCAATGAATATAAGAAAGGTTTTCAATTTGATCCTTCTATTCAATTATGGTAATTTTCAAAAGGATCTCGACGGCTATGTGATCACAAGGATATCCCGGGCCGGTGCAAGAAATTCCCAAGGTGATTCAAATCCTATGGTCTCGGCAGCCCCGAGTCAAACTCTTGGACCGGTGCAAGAAACCTCGGTGGTAGTTTTCAAAAGGACCTCGGTGGTCTCGCGATCATAGACACCCCTAGGCCGATCGAGAAACCCACGAGGTGGTTTAAGTCCTATAGTTTCGGTGGCCCCGAGTCAAACTCCTGGGCGGGCGCAAGAAACCCAGTGGCAGTTTTCAAAAGGACCTTGGCGGTCTCGCGATCATAGACACCCCCGGACCGGCGCGAGAAACCCCTGAGGTGGTTTAAGTCTTATGATCTCGGCGGTCCCGAGTCAAACTCCCGGGCTGGCGCGAGAAACTACCATGGCAGTTTTCAAAAGGACCTCGGTGGTCCCGCAATCATAGACACCCCCGGGCCGGTACGAGAAACCCCCGAGGTGGTTTAAGTGTATGGAATTTCATATATTTTATATGAATCAAATTTATATATCAAGAAGCGAAAGATAAAATAAATACAAATTTAATTCCCAAACCCCAAGATCCTCAGGGAACAAGTTCAGTTAACAAGAAATTGCACATGATTAAATAATAGATCATACATGTGTTCTTTATTGGGGATGAAGACTGGTGAAGCCGATAAATGATTCACCACTAGCCATACATGCGTTCAGCCTCTAACAGTGATTGACGCGGAGATCTTTGGATGATGTCCTTCCAGGATTAGATGATGACCATCTAGCGAGGGGTGCTAGCACCTCTTTTCTTCTTCAATTGATTTCTCAAATCAAGAGAGAGAACAATTTCTTGATCAAGATCAAACCATGATCAATCAAGAGAGAAAAAGATTTCTTGATAAAGATCAAATCTTGATCTATCAAAGAAAATAATTTCTTGATCAAGATCAAATCTTGATCAATAAAGAAAGGAAAGATTTCTTGATCAAGCTCAAATCTTGATCAACCAAGAAGAAAGAGAAAGCCTTCGTTCAACCACCCAAGAAAGAGGAACGTAAGAGAGAGACTTCCATCCATTCAAGAGAGAGGGACATCCTAGAGAGAGAAAGAATACTTTAGAGAGAGAAAGTGATTGTTAGGCATCCAAGAGAGAGAAAAAGGAGGAGTTAGGCGTATCTTTCTAATGGGGCATCTCTCTTCTTTTATTCATGAAGAGGAGGTTACTCCTTTTATTCATGATGATACCAACATTATGAATGTTCCCTCCTCCATGACATAGAGATGGGTCATGTCCATCATATGATCATGGATCCATGGCACGATCTCAACCCTCGGTTCAATTATGTTTCCATGAATCAAATCATGCCATCATATGGACCCAATTAAATACAACATTATTAATCTAATCAATCCCAATTAATCTAAGCCATCCATCACATGGATCAAGCCTAATTGGGTATCCAATTAATGGATTTCATATGTACATCACATGTACAAAAAGTCTCTCCCTTGAACATAAAATTATTTTCTCTATGATGAATCCTATTCATCAATTTCATGTTCTCTCATTAAGATTGAGTCAAACCCAATCCTAATTAATTGGTCATTTAATTTGAATTAAGTCCAACTTAATTTCATTTTAACTTCATCCAAAATCTCCTTAATGCGTATGACCTATTAGGTCCCTTGACACATTGGTAATAATCATGTCCTTTAATTGACCCTAGGGATGACTTTGATAAACCCTTTCCAAGTCAATTCTTTAACCAAATCAACTTCTTGATTAAGTCAAAGAATATATGATTATAGATCATGAGTAGTCTCTAGCAAAGCATCATGACCACCCAAGCGTTAAGGATTTTGTTGACGTGGTCATCAACACCTATCCATGAACGATTACCGTACGATTCAATCCCTTCATCACATATCTCAGATCAATCAGTGGTATGAAATGTATCAACCATGTAATTGATCTTTATTTACTTGATCTCAGAAAAATTGACTCATATGAATTAGAACTTCGAACCCATTTCGAATTCCAACTCAACCTTGCAAGGATTTAACAGTCAATTTAATCCATTAAGTGGCCATGGGATATAGCCCTTTCTATCAAGGAAGAATCCTATCTTGATTAAACACCACCTTCATGTGCTTCAATTCATACCCAACTGACACCATATTTGCTACCCATGGCTAGAGCAACATTTGTATATTGTCAAAGCATAACATTCAACATATGAGGTGCAATGAAGATCTCAAGTCAAAGGATCACTCGCACCACCGTTATTATAGATCAACCATTGACACTATATAGAATATCCATATGGGATCTCTATGCGGGTCATCCAATGCATCATTATAATAACGACATCCACACACCTATCCAAGTATCTTCATACTTTAGCTTGTAAAATCAGCTGCTCACCCCAAGGATGAGATATGCAATGTGTGCTAGTCTCAACGGCATTCGATAGTGCCCAGTCCTGTCTACGCATTGACTAGGAAAATTTAAAGAATCGAACTATAATGTGCAATTTTGGATCTCATATTTTACAATCTCTATTACAAATTTCATATACACAGTTCACATTCTTTTGGACTTTATCTCATAGGTAAAATATATGTAATATATATATATATATATTACATCTGGATAAATAAAGAAACCAATAAATTTGATTTGCATTCATAAAGAAATATGTACAAGCTAGCATCTAATCCGATTGAATTTAGGGCACACACTAACAATCTCTCACTTGCACTATAGCCAATCACCCATGTATCCAATATCAAGTGACTCAGCATGATCATCATGCTTCTGCTGCGGCAGGACTTTAGTGAACGAATCGGTAATATTATCGTCCATAGAGACTCATTCTATTTTTATATCATTTCATCCAATGATTTCTCTAGTTACATGATATCTTCTGAGTACATATTTAGACCTTTGATGAGACCTTGGCTCCTTAGATTGCGCAATAGCTCCTTTGTTATCAAGTACAAGAGTATTGGATTAACAATGCTTGGAACCAATCTAAGTTCAGTGATGAACTTTTTAATCCAAACTGCTGCATCTAATGCTGCAATGTACTCAGCTTAGTTGTAGAGTCTGCAGTCATCTCTTGCTTGAAACTTTTTCAGCTGACTGCACCACCATTGAGTGTGAACACATAGCTTAATTTTGATTTATAATAATCTCTATCAGACTAAAACTAGAATCCATGTAACCCCGAACTATAAGGTCGGGTCCTCCATAAATCAAGAGCATATCCTTTGTCCTTTGCAAGTACTTAAGGATATTCTTACCATCCAATATTTTTCACTTGGGTTTGCCTGATATTTATTCGTGATACTCAAGGCATAAGAAACATTAAGCCTCATATATAACATCGCATACATGATGGATCCTATTGCTGATGCGTATGGTATCCTATCTATGTGCTTTCTCTCCTCTTGGATCTTAGGACTCATGTCGTTGAAGAGATTTACCCCATGCGGCATTATCAGAAATCCCTTATTGGATTCATCCATGCTAAACTGCTTTAGCATCTTATCTATGTACATGGATTGAGTCAATCCAAACAACCTTCTAGATCTATCTCTATAGATCTTTATACTTAGTATAGGCTGCTTCTTCTAAATTCTTATGAAGAATTTACCTCACAATCGATCTTTCACTTCTTTAAGCAAGGATACATTGTCTCCTATTAATACTATGTCATCCATATATAATATTAAGAAAAAATATCACTCCCACTAACCTCTTATACACACATGGATCATCCTCATTTTTATGAAATCAAACTCTTTGATTGTCACATCAAATCAGATGTTCCAACTTGTAGATGCTTACTTAAGTCCATAATAGACCTTTGTATCTTGCAAACTTTTTTAGGATCTATGGATTCAAAACTCTCTGGTTGTGTCATATACACATCCTTCTCTAAATTTTCATTTAGGAAGGTAGACTTGACATCTATCTACTAGATCTCATAGTCAAAATTTGCTGCTATTGCAAGCAAAATCCTTATGGACTTATTTATGGCTACAGATGAAAAGGTTTCATCAAAGTCAACACTTGTCTTTGCTCATAACCTTTTTCAATTAGCCTTGCCTTATAGGTAATCACATTACCATTCATATCGGTCTTCTTTTTGAAAATCCTTTTGTACCCAATGGGTTTTACCCCTTCAGATGGATCAACCAAGGTCCATACCTGGTTATTATACATGGAGTCCATTTCAGATTTCATGGCCTCAAGCCATCTCATGGAGTTAATGTCAGACATTGCCTCCTTGTAGTTGGTAGGCTCATCATTCTCTATAAGAAATGCATATCTCTTAGGGATGTGAAGTGTTCTACTAGACCTACGTAGCTGATGTATACTTGAAGCTTCCTGTTGCTTTACCTCTCCTGATAGAGATTCATGCAATGGCTGCCTGAATGTGGATTGAGTCTTTAGCTCAACTCCCACTGCATTCAGCATGTGCTCCGTTCCATCTAATTGGTCTTTATCAATTTGTGGTTCTTGAGCTTCACTAAGTTCAATCTTACTCCCACCACCCTTTGAAATTATCTCATTTTCTAAAAATGAAGCATTTCTCGAGACAAACACCTTTTGCTCTAGAGGGTGGTAGAAGTAATATCCTTTTATTTATTTTGGATACCCCACAAAATTGCATTTACCAGATCTAGCTTCAAGCTTGTCTGATTCATTACGTTTCACTAGTATAATAGCTCTAAACCATTAAATAATTAAGGGATGGTTTCTTTCCACATCATATCTCATATGGAGTGGACTTGATCGATTTAGTTGAAACTCGGTTTAGGATATTTGGCAGTATCTAGCGCATAACCCCAAAATATTTTGGAAGATCTGCAAGGCTCATCATCAAATGTACCATGTTTAATAGTATACGATTTCTCCTTTCTGACACACCATTGTGCTGTGGTGTACCAGGAGGAGTCCATTAAGGAAGAATCACATTCTTCTTCAAATAATCTACGAACTGATGGCTCAAGTATTCACCACCTCGATCTGATCAAAGTATCTTAATACTTTTGCCAGTTTATTTTTCTACTTTGCATTTGAATTCTTTAACTTTTCAAAGGCTTCATATTTGTGCTTCATCAAATACACATAACCATATCTACTATGGTCATCTATGAATGTGATGAAATAAGAAAAACCTTCTATGGCTTGAATGTTGATGGGTCCATCCACATACATCCATATGTACTAAACCCAAACATTCAGTTGTTCGCTCATCTTTTTCGGTAAAAGATGAATTAGTCATCTTCCCACGTAAACATGATTTGCATTCCTCAAACGATTTCCAATCGAATGAGTCCAAGTATCCATCTTTATGTAACTTGGTTAAACGTTTTTATTTACATGGCCTAGACAATAATGCCATAGGTATGAGTTCCTAGAGTTATTTGACTTTTAATCTTTTTGATTCAATATTGAGAATAGGGGCTTGAAGATTAAGAACATAAATTTCGTTGAATAATTCAGCAGAACCAAATAACATTTCATTTCAAAAAATAGAAATACCTTTATTTCCAATTTCAAATGAATACCCATCCATTACTAAACAAGAAATGGATATAATATTCTTTGTTATGCTCAGAATATAGTAACAATTACTAAGTTCAATTACAAGCCCTATGAGCAAAGATAAAGAACAAATTCCTATGGCTAATGCAGCAACCTTTGCTCCATTTTTCATGCGTAGGATCACTTCATCTTTTCCCAATCTTCTACTATTTTTATCATCTCCATATAATATAAATATGAGACCCACAACCAATATCCAATACCCAAGTAGAATAAGAAGTAATAGAAGAAAATATCTTAATATTTACGCACATGATGTAGAAGCATCCTTATGCTTCTCATCTTTTAGGCTGGCCCGATAAGTCCTGCAGTTACGCTTTCAGTGCCCATCTTTGCCATAGAAGTGACATTTTTCTTGGCTACATTCCTTAGCCAATCAGAAAAATTAGGTTTGGTCAGCTTGTTGGACTCTAGGTTACCTCTAAGGTTAATGTTCACACTCATGGTGTCCCTTACAACTGTATAGAAAATAGAACGAATCAATTTTTCTAATGCAAATTATTGATTGAATATAGTAATTTTAAAATTTTTAATTAAATCAATTACTTCTACTATTTTATCAAGCTTAATAACCCTTTCTATTAATCTTAAAAAATTATCAAATAATTTATTAGTGGGCTAAGACCCTCAAATTGACTTACCTTGACCTTGGCTTTGGCATAACAAATCTTAGTAAGCCAATTTAGGTAGATATTCATCAACTATATCAAATATGACTCTTAGATCATTTAGGAGATATTGCCTTGTCAATCACATCCGCATGTAATCACGCTAAAATTTGCCTCTAGATTAGACTGACTCTGATTTTGACCAATTATGCCAGCTAATCTAGTTAAGTCAACCCATTGTTCCCTAATTAACTCCTCATAGGTACACTCGACCTTGGCTTTGGCACAATAAATCTCTCGACCTAATTTGTATCATGTGAACAATGAAAGGCATAAGGACTTAATATTTAGAGGGATTTTATGCATTTAGGTCCATTCATGCACATGTACAACATTGTATCATGCTTGGTTACATATCATATATGTTAATTTTATATTAATTTCAATTAACCTAAATTTTATAAAATCAAATCTTATGATTGGGACTCCTAATTAAATTAGGATCCTTGATCATTATCTAATTTAGGAATCCTAATCATGTGACCAAATCAATTGCTACCATCCTGATTAACCCTATTGATCTAATCAATTAAGAGCTTTCCTTAACAATGACCAAATTAGCTCATCAATGGGGTCCTATTTAGCATACCCTTCGATCCTATTGAATGGATTTTTTCAGGTAGCGAATAGAGCAATTAAAAACCATGATCGCACTTTTCTAAGATACCAATGTAGTTAAGCCCAATTAATTAGACTAATTTTGGAATCATAGAATCAAGCAATGATATGGTTAAGTCTAATTTTTTCTAAACTTTATCATCTATTACACATTATGATAAGATGAGATAGTGATCATTAGGGATTTATGATAAGTATCAAATATTTTATAATAATTTATTTTAAATATTTATCTTATCATTATTTGTTATGATAAATTGGTTATCATCACATAAAAATCCTAATTAGGGATGGCAATTTTTCTCGTTTTTTATTTACTCGCCGGTACCATTTTTAACGGATCGGGAATCTCCGGTTTAAACGGCTTAGCGGGTAACAAAGATTTTTTGTTAATGGCTAAACGGGTAAACAGCTCGGGAACGGTATTCTTCACCCATCCTCATTTACCCATCCCCATCCTCGTTAGCTTTATATAATATATTTAAATTTTAAATATATATATACTAATATATTAAATATTAAAATAAATAAATATATATATATATATATATATATATATATATATATATATACACACGTTTGAAATTCAATTAGAATTTGATAGATCGTTTCATATCTGGTTTGTTACTATGTTAAAGCTAATGTGTTAGATGTATCAATATCAACTATTGATTATTGGCAATTGATCTATCTTATCCTAAAAATTTTATTTTTTTAATTTTTAATAAATTATAAATTTAATAAAATAATTTTATTTTTTATGTAAACGGTACCCCTTTGCCCGGCCGGGTATCCCCGTTCCCATCCCGTTAACTAAACGGCTTAACAGGACGGAGAATGGGATGGGGTATAGACCACCCCACCGTTGCCATCCCTAATCCTAATTGGTCTCTATCATAACATCCCTATCAACGATGATCATAATAACATGTCAAAATTTAAAATTTAATTTTAATCTCGATTACCATGTTATCGATATAATTATTTCAGATTTTAATCACGTTATATATCATATTAAAATTAAATTCTAAACATGATATGTTAAATTTTAGCCTTTATGATTATGTCACATATAAATAATAATTTTAATTTTTTAAAATGATCCAATCTAATAATTCATGTTTATTATCATATAATAAACTTATTAAATATTTAATCTTCATCAATATAATTATTTTAAATTTTAATCATGTTATTTATCATGTCAAAATTAAATTCTAAACATGATATGTTAAATTTTAGCCTTTATGATTATGTCATACAAAAATCATAATTTTTAATTTTTAACATGATCAAATCTAAATAATTCACATTTATTATCATATAAAAAATATATTAAATATTTAATCTTGGTAAGATTTATATTTTACATCGTAGTATATAAAAACTAGAACTCAGGTAATCTATCAAATTAACTGAATTTGAAGCCTGAGGTGGCTCTGATACCACTTGTAAGGAATTTTGTATATTTTATATGAATCAAATTTATATATCAAGCAGCAAAAGATAAAATAAATATGAATTTAATTCCCAAAGCCCAAGATCCTCAGGGAACAAATTCAGTTAACAAAAAATTACACATGATTAAATAATAGATCATACCTGTGTTCTTTATTGGGAATTAAGACCGATGAAGCTGGTAAACAATTTACCACTAGCGGTTCTAGCGGTTCTCGCGTTCGGCCTCTAACGGTGATCCACGCGAAGATCTTTGGATGATGTCCTTCCAGGATTGGATGATAATCATCTAGCGAGGGTGCTAGCGCATCTTTTCTTCTTCAATTGATTTTCAAATTAAAAGAGAGAACAATTTCTTGATCAAGATCAAATCTTGATCAATCAAAGAGAAAAAGAATTTTTTGATAAAGATCAAATCTTGATCAAAGAAAATAATTTCTTGATCAAGATCAAATCTTGATCAATAAAGAAAGAAAAGATTTCTTGATCAAGATAAAATAAAGATTTCTTGATCAAGATAAAATCCACCCAAGAAACATCTTAGAAAGAGAAAGGATGCTTTAAAGAGAGAAAGTGATTGTTAGGCATCCATGAGAGAGAAAAAGAGGAGTTAGGTGTCCTCTTATTCATAAAGAGGAGGTTACTCCTCTAATTCATAAGAGAGGTTACTCCTTTATTCATGAAGAGGAGGTTACTCCCTTTATTCATGATGATGCCAACATTATGAATGTTCCCTCCTCAATGGAGATGGGTTATGTCCATCATATGAGCATGGATCTATTCTCCATGTGGCACAATCTCAACCCTTGGTTCAATTGGGTTTTCATGAATCAAATCATGCCTAGACCAATTAAATACTACATTATTAATCTAATCAAATCTCAATTAATCCAAGCCATCCATCATATGGATCGAGCCTAATTGGGTATCCAATTAATGGATTTTATATATCACATGTACAAAAAGTCTCTCCTTTGAACATAAAATTATATAATTGTTTCCTCTATGATGAATTAAGTCCAACTTAATTTCCATTTTAACTTCATCCAAAATCTTACCATTAGGTTCCTTAACACATTGGTAATAATCATGTCCCTTAATTGACCCTATGGATGACTTTGATAAACACCTTTCCAAGTCAATTGTTTAACCAAATCAACTCCTTGATTAAGTCAAAGAATCTATGATTATAGATCACGAGGGGCCTCTAGCAAAGCATCATGACCACCCAAGTGTTAAGGGTTTTATTGACGTGGTCATCAACACCTGTCCATAAACGATTACCATACAATTCAATCCCTTCGTCACATATCCCAGATCAATCAGTGGTATGGAATGTATCAACCATGTAATTAATCTTTATCTACTTGATCTCAAAAAAATTGACTCATATGAATTAGAACTTCGAAACCATTTCAAATTCTAACTCAACCTTGCAAGGATTTAACAGTCAATTTAATCCATCAAGTGGCCATGTGATATAACCATTTCTATCAAGAAAGATAAATCCTGTCTTGATCAAACACCACATTCATGTGCTTCATGCCATACCCAATCAACACCATATTTGCCACCCATGGCAAAAGCGATGTTTGCATGTTGTCAAAGTATGACATTCCACATATGAAGTGCAATGAAGATCTCAAGTCAAAGGATCACTCGCACCATCGTCATTAGAGATCAACCATCGATACTATATAGAATATCCATATGGGATCTCTATATGGGTCATCCAGTGCATCGTTACAATAACGAGCATCCACACACCTATCCAAGTATCTTCATACTTCATCTTGTGAAATTAGCTGCTCACCTCAAGGGTAAAGATATGCAATGTGTGCTAGTCTCAATGGCGTTCGACAGTGCCCAGTTATGTCTACACATTGACTAGAAAAATTTAAAGAATCAAACCATAATGTGCAATTTTGGATCTCACATTTTGCAATCTCTATTACAAATTTCATATGCGCAGTTCACATTCTTTTGGACTTTATCTCACAGATAAAATATATCTTATATATATATATATATATATATATATATATATATATTACACCTGATAAATAAAGAAACCAATAAATTTGATTTGCATTCATAAAGAAATGTGTACAAACTAGCATCTAATCCGATTGAATCTAGGGCACACACTAACATTAAGTCCTATGGTCTCGGCGGCCCCGAGTCAAACTCCCAGACCGACGCGAGAAACCTCCGTGGTAGTTTTCAAAAGGACCTCGGTGGTCCAGCGATCATAAACACCCCAGGCCGGCACAAGGAACCTCCGAGGTAGTTGAAGTCCTATGGTCTCGGCGGCCCCGAGTTAAACTCCCGGACTGGCGCGAGAAACCCCCATGGCAGTTTTCAAAAGGATCTCAATGGTCCTGCGATCATAGACACCCCCGAGCCAGCACGATAAACCCCCAAGGTGGTTTAAGTCCTATGGTCTTGGTGGCCCCGAGTCAAACTCTTGGGCCGGTGCGAGAAACCTCCATGGTAGTTTTAAAAGGACCTTGGTGGTCCTGCGATCATAGACACCCCAAGTCTATGATCGCGAGTCAAACTCCCAGGCCGGCGCGAGAAACCCCCATGGCAATGATACCCTTCGGGCCCACGGTAATTATCGGTGTCAACGTTTGAGGAACACCTTAGCAAAAGCCCCAAGGGGTCAATACGAACCTAAACATTCCTATGAAACCCACATGCTAAATCATCAACTCTCTAAGTATGCTCATAAGGATAGAGGCGTATCTTATTGAATCCGAAGGCTACAGACAAGACGCAATCGCTCAAAAGATTAAAGCATTACAAAAAAGATGAGTTCGTTGAATTCGAACAAAATATTTTTCTATTAAATATTCTCTCATTAATCCCATTGTTACACAAGAAGACTGACATTAGTCAGATTGCAAAATATTGAAGATAAAAAAAGAAAATAAACCTAAGGCTCGGTAGGTCCTGGCCCATCCTCAGCATCGCCACTTGCTGGGTCTTCCTCTTCATCCTTAGGCCGAACGTGCTCAAGGCCTTTCATTTTATAGATTCAGAAGATCTTCCTTTTGCATTTTTCAAATCCTTGAGCATAGACATCGAGGGCTGCCTCGCTAAACTCTGCTGCGAAGTCTGTGGAACCCTTGTAAAGTTCGACGGCGTTTCAAGCCCGAAATTCTGCGGCGGCAACCTTCTCTAAAGCTTAGACCTCACGGCGGCCACCCTTACCATGGCTTGAGCATTGAGAGTGGCCAATTTCTCCATGACCTCATGGACTTGTGCCTCTATGGTGGTCCTCTTCTCCCAAGCAGCTCGAGCTTCTGCCTCGGCAGATGCCAGCTTCTCCATGGTGGCCCAGGCTTCGGATTCGGCCATATCGGCCCTGTTCTTGGCATGATCTACTTTGAGGAGAGCATCTTCTAACTTCTCTTCCGTTGGCCCAAGACTTGACATGAATTCCGCCAATTTGGCCTCGGCGATCATGGCCCTTCTTTCAGCCTCCTTGGCTAGAGCCTTAGAGGAACAATTTTCCTCCTAGGCGGCTCGGAGCTCGTCAGGTCCTGACCTCGGCCAATTCTTTGGCCAGTTCATCAACCCGAGCCTTGATAGTGGCCAGCTCACCTTGAGCGTGCCCGTGGTTGTTGGAGCTCCTGATACAAGCATCCCAAAGGACAAAGAGACCATTGATAACTGCATGAACCAACAAGTTAGAATGCAGAATATATTCAACCAAGTAAGCAAAGTCAGCATACTTACGTGGAGGGCGGTGGTAAAAAGAGTGTCAAGAGACTCCTCAATTGGTTGGCGATGGAGCTCAGCTTAAAAATTGGGGAGAGTTGAGCAGCTCAGAAGATGCTCCGCCAGTCGACCTCGGCGCATTGCCGTGACATTGGACGACCGATTGTAGGGGGCACTGTTGGAAGGCTTCTCCACTTCCTCTGGCACCGATTGGGTGGCCGGGGAGATGTCATCTCTAGCTTTCCATGCCGAAGGTGTCTCAATCCTCACCTCTAACGTGCTTCACCCTCGGGTTTGGCAATAGCAGAAGGTTCTTCCCTTGACGGCTCTGCATCAGCCTTAACAGAAGGAGCCCCTGCCATCGATGCTTCAACAGAGGGGTCCCCCCTTCTTGGTTCTCCCATCGGAGCGGCCCCAGGGGCCGTGGATGGAACCACAGATGGCCGGGGTGGCCCGCCCCGTTCTTCCCGACGAGTCTTCTTAGGTGCTGCCTCATCGTGTCACCGGTGGCCTCTTTCCTTTTCATAAGCCCTGCCGCCAAAAAGTTGGGAGAAAACCTCATCGCTGCACAAGGAGGTAAAGATTTAAAAAAAAGAAAGTAAGGGGTTACAATAGATAATTAAAAGATGTAACGCTCACTGGCACCAGTGATGGCGACGCCGGCATTGCACTGGCTTCGCGAAGGTTATCCTCCGATAGCAACTCTAAGCAGGGAGGGATGATGAAAGACATCCAAGCATCAAAAAGCTCTTGGTCTTCCTCCTCTACAACCGAGTTCTTATTGGGACTGGTGTCGGATTAACTCCAGGTCATTTTCACTCCCTCCATATGAACATAGAAGAATCGAGACTTCCATCCGTTAATCTTGGAAGGTAGATCAAGTTTGAGAGCTCTTTTGTGCCTAGAGGTAAAACTCCACCACCCATTTTTGTTGGGGTTTCAAAGTTTGTACAAAGCTTGGACTAGGAAAACTCGGGCGGGAGTACCATGAAAATGGCAAAGCACTAGAAAGGGATAATCCAAATAAAGTTCGGAGTTAACTATGCCGGGACGAGGTTATACTTATCCAAGAGATTAAGGAAGAAAGGGTGAAATGGGAGACGAAGCCCACTCCTCAGAAATTCTTCGTACAAGGCAACCCCACCGGATCGGCCAGAAGTTACCTTGTCATACCAAGGTGCATAAAGATAAACACTATTGGACATCTCATATTGGGCCCTGAGATTCCTTACATCCTAGGTGATTATGGTGGAAGTTATTCCTCTCGGACCTGCGGATTTGGAATGGGTAATCGGGGGATATGTCAAACGAGCGGGTGGAGGAGAAACCCTAGGTGCCGGAGAGGAAGCCCTAAGTGGTAAGGGGGAGGCCCTAGCCGACGTTGGGGCGATAGTCATTGAATGACCACGGATGGAAATACCACCAGGAGCCCGCACCATGCCTGGAGGATTTTCTTTCTGGAAAGTTCGACCATGGGCCTCTTACCCTTTCTATTGGAACGAGGATCCATGAGGATGAA
>UESW01003908.1:618803-636319 GCA_900491605.1 Calamus simplicifolius | reverse complement strand
CCCGAGACCGGAAGGGTCTCGGGGTAGAGATATGGTGGTCTCACCCTGAGACCGGTGGGGGTCTCGGGGGTGAGATAATGCTGGTGCACCCCCGAGACCGGAAGGGTCTCGGGGTCGAGATATGGTGGTCTCACCCCGAGACCGGTGGGGGTCTCGGGGGAGATAATTCTGGTGCACCTCGAGACCGGAAGGGGTCTCGGGGTCGAAGATGGTGATCCCACCCCGAGACCGATGGGGTCCGGGGTGAGATTAATGCTGGGCACCCCGAGACGGAAAGGGGTCTCGGGGTCGAAAGATGGTGATCCCACCCGAGACCGGTGGGGGTCTCGGGGTGAGATAATGCTGGTGCACCCCAAGACGGAAGGGGGTCTCGGGATCGAAATATGGTGATCCCACCCCAAGACCGGTGGGGGTCTCGGGGTGAGATAATGCTGGTGGCACCCCGAGACCGGAAGGGGGTCTCGGGGTCGAATATGGTGATCCCACCCCGAGACCGGTGGGGGTCTCGGGGGTGAGATAACGCTGGTGCACCCCGAGATTGGAAGGGGGTCTCGGAGTCGAGATATGGTGGTCTCGCCCCGAGACCGGGGGTCTCAGGGGTGAGAAATGCTGGTGCACCCCGAGACCGAAAGGGGGTCTCGGGGTCGAAATATTGTAATCTTCGTTAGCTGTTGTTACCTTTTATTCTAACGATGCGGGATCAGTCATATCAGATGCCCCCTCACCCCTAAGGCGAAGCGGGTCCCACTGATGAGGTGAAAGGGTGTTCTCCTCCACGTGGCTGATCCCCGCCTACATCTCTTATGCGGACGGCATGGAGAATGTGAGAAGGCGGCCGCCTCCGTACACTATGCCACAATCGACCTCAAGAGAAAACCAGCCCTTCGAAGTCTGCCAAAAAGCTGTATCATCATTATCTCTATAGCGGCGATGTCAGCAGAGTCCCATCATTAGCCGGAGGCGTACCGCACCACGCGCTGGGCGTCCCTCGAGGTGAGCCAGCCTATGGTAGGGGGCCATGTGGCTGACGAGATGAGGCGGGACGATTTGAAAACCCAATAAACCCAAATGAGGGGTTGAATCTGGCCATATCACTTCCACTATCGTCGTCTTCCTCTGTGCCTATGCTCTGATCTCCCCTGCAACCCGAGAGCTCGTGCTTGGCTTTCCTTCCTTCAGGTCAGTTCTTTGTCCATTCCAGACTTCTCCGTCCCTTCCCTTGCTCATGAGCTCTCCATCCTGGACTTCGGAGGATGTACCTCTCTGAGAGGCACTGTACCTCTCCCGCACCTTCTCCTTCTCCTCCGCTTGAGTGGTCCACTGATTCAGAGGACCGCATCCCCCTGGCCCGGCGACGGGTCGCCGGTGGAGCCCCATCGAGGGCCGCCAGTCGGAGGCCGGCACCTCCTCGAGGATGGAGGGGTCCCGGAGGGGACTGCCTCCAGGGTAATAGGTCTGGATTGGGCGAAAATCCGGGCCCGTTACCAGATTTCCCGGGACGTTGAGCTTTTCCTGCCAACTCCCGAGATAGGATCATCTCCTCCCGACCTGGTCGGGTGGCCCTTTATGAGATTTGCCTGAAGGCAGGTCTCCGTCCACCCTTTCCACCCTTCTTCATTAACCTTCTCGACTACTACTCCTTGACTCCATCCCAACTGGTCCCGAACTCCTACCGTGTCGTCAGTGCCTTTGTCATTCTCTGCCATCGTCTGGGTATCACCCCTCGAATCTCTCTTTCCAATCCTTCTATATCCTTGGTCCCAAAAGGGTTGGTGGCTGTTCCAGCCCCGACCCAATCGGGTCCTTAAACTTTTCTTCCTTCTTCAATCAAGGGATGAAAATCCCGATTCTTTTTCGCTAACCTTGACCAAGTTAGGCCCCGGTGGGGAGATCCCGACCTCCGAGGGAATGCGAACTCCGCCATCCATCCTGGGGATCGGGAGGCATCGAGTCAATTACTAGCTGCCGAGATCTCTCGGTACACCTTGCTCTTGACGGAAGATAATCTCGAGTCGACGGGTCTTATCTCTCACCGGGGTAAGCCATTTCCACACTTAGCCAAAAATTTTGTCTGCTTTTTTTTAACTTTGACTGATGTTGCGCAGCTATGAAGATACCGGCAGAGAAACTCCTGAGGACCGCCTCTAAAAAGAGGGCCCGAGAGGGCCACCTGGAGGCCAGCGAGCTCCAGCCCCAAAATGCCCGACGGCTCGGGCCTCCCACCACCAGCACCACAAGACCCCCCGGCTGCTCCAGAAGTTGATCTCACAGCCGACACCCCGCCAAAGATGGCGGCGACCGCGAGAGTCCCAATCGAGGAGCCAGTCGCAGAGGAGCCGGTAACGGTGGAGGAGCCCATGGTGGCTGAAGAGCTTCCTGCCCCTAGCGAACCGATCCCATCGGAGGTTGCCATGGATTGGGGCGAGGGGCCATCAAGGGCCGTGAGCCCACCCCCCGAGAGGTCACCTAGGAACAGTCCGCGCGCCGAGCCGGAGACTGCCAAGACAGCCGAACGGAGTGAGGCCAAGCCCGGGCCGCCCCGGGACTCCTTGAACGATGGTCGCTGGGCTGAGCAGGTCCTTGCCCCAGTTTTTATGCCCGAGATCCTGGAGGACCTTAGCCACCAGAAGGCGAGCGCATTCTTCCGGGATTCCTACGCGGCTGTCGTCAGGGTAAGCGGCCTTTTCGCCTTTTGCCTTCATCTTTCTCTTTTTTTTGCTAACCTGGAACTTACGCATGCAGCTCGCACATTCCCTGAGGGCCGCCAGGGATGCGATCCATGGTGGGATGGCCCTTCTGTGGGAGGCGCAGAAGGAGGCTGAGGACGCTCAGCGCCACGCGGAGGCGGCCGAAGAGGCGCTGGAGTTGGCCAAAAGTGCCTGGGGAAGTGAAACCAAGGCCGCTGAGAACCGAGTGGAAGCTGACGCCAATCGTGTGCGCGCGGCACTCCACCAAATGATGGAGGCCGAGAACGCTGTGATGGCCAGAGATCTACACATCTCTGAGCTAACCTTAGCCCTCCAGGAGGCCGAGGGTCGGGCGGTTGCGACGGAGGAGAAAGTGAAGGCCGCGGAGGAAGAGACGAAGGCCGCGGAGGAAGAGGCGCGGGCGGCAAAGGAAGAGGCGTGGGTGGCAAAGGAGGAAGCCAGCCAATCCGGGGAGGAGGCGAGCCGCGCCCGGGAGGCCAAGAGGGCTGCAGTGGCAGCCCTCGCCATGGAGGAGAAGGCTCAGGCCGCAGAGGTGGAAGCTGCCATCGCGGCCAGGACCGCTAGAATCATAGAGGAGTACAAAGCGTCAGAGTGCTTTACAGATGATTTGGCAGAAGCCTCAGCGGCATTATTCCTTGAAGGATTCCAGCATGGGAGGAGAAAGTGGCCAGGGATTTGAATATTCCCCAAGCCCTGGAAGTTGAGCTAGACCGCTTCTCAGATTCGGCCCCCTCTGACGATGAGCCCGCGCCAGCAGAACCGTGAGCTTGTATTTTGTTTTTGCAAGTCCGACGATGTCGGCATTTATAACCCCTTCAAATTAATGAGATACTTTTCTTCAATGTACATTGTCTATTTATGACTTACCCTGAATTCGTTGGTTGACAATACGCGGCCCCATGGTCCCATTAGTCCCGCTAGTGCCAGGGGATAACTCTCAACTCATATGAGCCATTCCACCTTAGCCATCTAGGACCAAAACTTGGAGCCAGGAAGGATAGTTTTCTTGGGGTTGAAACGCCGGTAGTTGGAGTGAGGTAGGCAGGGTTCCTCAAGACCGACGGCACAACACTCTGCCAGGAGTATGTCGGGCCTTGTGCTAGGTAGGCATGTGGCTTTTGGTGCCGGCGGGGGTCGGACTTTATCCGGCCGATGGGACTTTATGTGCCGTCGGATGTCGGGCTTTATGTGTCGTCGGGTGTCGGGCTTTATGTCTGGCTGGCCTAGGGCTTTAGGTGCCGACGGGCGTCGGGCTTTATGTGTCGTCGGGTGTCGGGCTTTATGCCTCGCTGGCCCAAGGCTTTAGGTGCTGATGGGTGTCGGGCTTTATGCCTGGCTGGCCCAGGGCTCTAGGTGCCAACGGGTGTCGGGCTTCATGCCTGGCTAGCCCAGGGCTTTAGGTGCCGATGGGTATCGGGCTTTATGCCTAGCTGGTGCAGGGCTTTAGGTGTCGACGGGCGTCAGGCTTTATGCCTGGCTGGCCCAGGGCTTTAGGTGCCGACGGGTGTTGGGCTTTATGCCTGGCTGGTGCAGGGCTTTAGGTGCCGACGGGTGTCGAGCTTTATGCCTGGCTGGCCCAGGGCTTTAGGTGCCGACGGATGTCGGGCTTCATGCCTGGCTGGCCCAGGGCTTTAGGTGCCGACGGCATCGGGCTTTATGCCTAGCTGGCCCAGGGCTTTAGGTGCCGACGGATGTCGGGCTTCATGCCTGGCTGGCCCAGGGCTTTAGGTGTCGATGGGTGTCGAGCTTTATGCCTGGATGGTGCAGGGCTTTAGGTGCCGATGGGCGTCGGGCTTTATGCCTGGCTGGCCCAGGGCTTTAGGTGCCAACGGGTGTCGGGCTTTATGCCTGGCTGGTGCAGGGCTTTATGCCTGGCTGGTGCAGGGCTTTAGGTGCCGACGGGTGTCAGGCTTTATGCCTGGCTGGCCCAGGGCTTTAGGTGCCAACGGATGTCGGGCTTCATGCCTGGCTGGCCCAGGGCTTTAGGTGCCGATGGGCGTCGGGCTTTATGCCTGGCTGGCCTAGGGCTTTAGGTGCCGACGGGTGTCGGGCTTCATGCCTGGCTGGTGCAGGGCTTTAGGTGCCGACGGGCGTCGGGCTTTATGCCTGGCTGGCCCAAGGCTTTAGGTGCCAACGGGCGTTGGGCTTTATGCCTGGCTAGCCCAGGGCTTTAGGTGCCGACGAGTGTCGGGCTTTATGCCTGGCTGGCCCAGGGCTTTAGGTGCCGACGGATGTCGGGCTTCATGCCTGGTTGGCCCAGGGCTTTAGGTGCTGACGGGTGTCGGGCTTTATGCCTGGTTGGTGCAGGGCTTTAGGTGCCGATGGACTCGGGCTTTATGCCTGGCTGGCCCAGGGCTTTAAGTGCCGATGGGTGTTGGGCTTTATGCCTGGCTGGTGCAGGGCTTTATGCCTGGCTGGTACAGGGCTTTAGGTGCTGACGGGTGTTGGCCCAGATGGCAACCCAAGAGGGGGGGGGGTTGAATTGGGTTCTTAAAAATTTAAGACTTTTTAAAATGTTTTAACAAATTAACTCAAGATATGCAAGTGAGAGAAATTAACTTATAAGCAATGCACAAAAAGAAATATAAGAGAGATAGAGTGAGAGACAAATGAGCACGGCAAACACAAGAAGATTTTATAGTGGTTCGGTGCAACCAGCACCTACGTCCACTCCCAAGATTCACTTGGGTCCACACTATAATCTCCCAAGATTACAGCCGAGTTGTTTTACAAGCTCACAACTCAAACTTGTTGTTTTCCCGGGATCACAATGAACCCAGCCGGTTTTTCACGGCTCACCAGCACAAAACCCAACTCGTTGTTTTTAACGGGATCACAACGAACCCAACACCTAAGCTATCCCAAGCTTACAATGAGGTACAACTACCTCCACTGATTCAATCCACTGATTGAATCAGTACATAGAAAATAAATCAGAGTTTAGATACAAGCAACTCCTCTTGAGCAGAATAATCAAAATAAAACTTAGGTTTAGAAAAGCCTGATTAAATAAGCTTGAATGCAGGCTTGGCTTCTTTGCTTCTCTTCTCCAACTCCTTTGAAGTGTAGAATCAGGCCTCAGCACAGATTCTCCTAGCTTTGGGGCTTTTGGATGTTGGTTGAAGCTTTTCTACTTTATCTTCTAGGTTGGAAGATCTTAATATTGCTCTTGGTTGCTTTGGGATCTCCTCTTGAACTTTTGTTGATTGTAGCTCTGGAGCACACGAATCTCTCTCTTTGATTTCACTCCTTTTGAATCTCTTTTCTTGACTCAAATGATTTTCCAATGAAGCTCTGTTTTTCCCTCTTTTTGAAAGATTTTCTTTTCTCTCTTTTTCACCACTCTATTCTCTTCTATTCTCTTCTTGATTTGAAAGAGCTCCTCTATTTATAGATTCTGCAAAAAATATATCCGTTAGAAACACAGAAATATAGCCATTATTGAAAATATTACCGTTGGAGCTGATGTGTCATCGTGAAAAATCGCGCCCAGAATTTCGCGGAGTCGACTCGAGCACTGTGGGAGTCGGCTCGAAGTCGTTTACTAAAAATAGAAACATTTAAAACGTTAGAGGGTTGACTCGCGAAGAACCAAAGTGTCGACTCCTGACAGTCGGGGGTCGACTCGAAGAAAATGGGGAGTCGACTCGAGAAGCGCTCAAAAAACATGCTTTTTGTTGTTTGAGCGGAGTCGGCTCACACAGTCCAGGAGTCGGCTCGCACAGAGTCAGGGGTCGACTCTTGAAATCCAAGGGTCGACTCGAGAAAATCAGAAATCTCTGTTACTTACTGGAGTCGACTCTGAAACTCTAGAGTCGGCTCCGGAACGTATCAAAAATCAGAAATTTTCTTGATTGACTTTGAAATTTGTCCCAGAATAATTTTAAATGAAATTTTGACTTGAATACATAAATATGATATTAAGCATGAATTCAAGACATGTTTCAAGAAATCATTGATTGAAATATAATGTGTAAAAATTCCTTTTTAAAATCTTAAATATAGAGCTTGAAACTTCTTTTTCAAATTGATTCAAAACTCAGTGAATTTAAACATTGAGAGTCCATTGCTTTCATTTTGAATAAGCTCAAGGTTTTTGATTAATAAACTCATTATTTCCTTTAAAATACTCATGGCTTTTGGAAATCATCAAAATCAATAAGGTTGGGGTAATTAAATAATTACAATCTCCCAAATTTCTCAACAATCTCCCCTTTTTGATGATAACAAAAACATTGAGTATATGCATGTTTGAATTGAAAAAAAATTTCTGAAACCAAATCAATTTTTATGTTCATTGAGAGGCTCCCCCTAAATGAGGTAGCTCCCCCTATGAAACTCAATAATTCATTCAAATTTTTCAATTTTTAAGTTCAAGCAAATAATTTTTCCCTTTTCAAATTTTAAGCATAATGATAACCAAATCATCTCTCCCTTTTACTTAAATTAACTCTCCCCCTTTAATACTCAAATTATCTCTCCCTCTTTCAAATTTAAAATTTGATTGCATTGAAAGTATATTGAAAGCATATATTTAATTGAAAGCATATACGATTAAATAAAATCTCTCCCCTTTTTTGTAATCAACAAAAAGGTTGAGAAGCTCAATCGATTAACTGCTTATATCAATATTATTCTTTATCTTTTACCATTCAAATTATCAATTGAGGATAATCATTCAAGATATTTAAAGATACTTACAATTGAAATGTACATAAGTAATGCATCAAACTTTCTCATTACTTCAAAATGATATTACATGAAAATGTAAACATACTCATTACATTGAAAGTAAACTTGACTTCATTACATCAAAATGAGATTACTCAGTACATTGAAATGAGATTACATTAAACAGGCGTTGTAATATTTGGCGGCCCGTTGCTGGTAGACCGCCATCCGAAGTCACGCTCAGTCTCGCACTTCCTCCACCAGGTCGAGGTTGGCTCACAGCTGGCCTGGGTTACCTGCCTCGTGTATGATTCTACCCGAGGGCTTGGTGAGCCAACCTCCACCGGGATAACAGCTTCGGATCCAAAGACTAAGCTGAATGGGGTCTCGCCGATGGGGCTCGCGGCGTTGTGTGGTAGGCCCACAGCACGTTGGGGAGCTCCTCCACCCATCGCCCTTTATAGTCATCTAGTCGAGACCTCAGCCCTTGGAGAATGATCTGATTAGTCACCTCGGTCGCCCCGTTGGTCTGAGGGTGCCCGATAGAAGTGAACCTCTGATGGATGCCCAGCTCGGAGCAGAACTCTCGGAAGGGCGCGTTGTCAAACTACCGGCCGTTATCGGTGACCAGGGTGTGCGGTAGCCCGAACCGACATATGATGGACCTCCAAAAGAAGGTTCTCACTTTGCTCTATGTGATCTTGGCAAGGGCCTCGGCTTCAACCCACTTGGTGAAGTGATCCACCACCACCAAGAGGAACTTTCGCTGTCCGGAGGCCGGGGGAAATGGTCCCAGGATATCCATGCCCCACTGGGCGAAGGGCCAGGGTGCTACTAAGGGGGTTAGGTGAGACGTCGGCTGTCGTTGGATATTAGCATGACGCTGACAGCTATCACATCTCTTAACGAGCTCAGCCGCGTCCTCCTTCATTGTTAGCCAGAAGTACCCTTGCCGCAGGGCCTTGTAAGCTAGGGCTCTACCCCCCAGGTGACTCCCACAGATGCCTCACGGATCTCCCAGAGGATGTAATCTGATTCCGGCCCCACGCACCTGAGGACCGGGTATGAGAATGATCTCGATAAAGCTTCCTGTCCATCATCAAGAATCTCGGGGCCCTCCGCCTGAGTAGCTTGGCCTCAGCGGGGTTCTTTGGGAGAGTGCCGTCGGTCAAATATCGGATGTAGGCATCCATCCAGGAGGGCTCTTGCTCCACCGGCAACGCTTCATCCGCAACTTCGATGCTCGGGGCTTGTAGGTGCTCCACATATGTTCTCCCCAGCGTCCCGTTAGTCGAAGTGGCTAAGCGGGATAATGCATCGACCCTGGCATTCTCCGCTCTGGGGATGTAGCTGACGCGGAAGTAAGAGAAACGAGAGGCTTGGGATTGCACCTTGCTCAAATAGCGGGACATGGTTGGGTCCCTAGCTTTGTACTCCCCGGTGATCTGCCCAGAAACAAGCTGAGAGTCCATGAAGGCCCTCAAACGCCCCGCACCTAACTCCTCAGCCAGCCTCATCCCCGCTAGCAAAGCTTCATACTCCACCTGGTTATTAGTTGCCGGGAACTGGAATCTGAGAGCATACTCCACTGCGTCTCCCTCCGAGCTTGCAAGAATGAGTCCAGCTCCACTTCCTTGAGAATTTGCAGCTCCATCCACATGCAAGATCCAGTCCTTTTCCACCTCCTCGATCGAGGGAGGGTCTACACACTCCTCCGGGTGCACCTCCTCCACACCCCTCTCGGTCCAGGAACACTCAACTAAGAAATCAGCTAACACCCGAGACTTCATGGCCGACCTTGGCCGGATGGATAGGTCAAACTCACTTAGTTTAATGGCCCACTTGGCTAGACCAGAGGTGTCGGGGCGAGACAAGAGAGTTCGAAGAGGTTGGTCCGTGAGCACCACGATGGGATGAGCTTGAAAGTAAGGTCGGAAGCGTTGAGCAGAGACTACCAAGGCAAAAATAATCTTCTTGGTTCTAGAGTACCTGGTCTCAGCATCATGAAGTACCTTGCTGGTATAATAGATTGGCTTCTGGACCCCATCAACATCCATGCGCACGAGCACAGAGCTGACGGCTTCGGGGGAGGCTGCAAGATATAAGAAGAGCTCCTCTCCATTCTTAGGCTTGGACAACAACGGGGGAGTAGATAGAAACTGCTTCAATTCCTCAAAGGCACCCTGACACTCCCTTGTCCACTCAAAGCCGTTGACCTTGCACAGCGCCTTAAAGAAGGGCAGGCACCTTTCTTCCGATCCTACATGAAGCGACTCAAAGCCGCCACCCTCCAGTTAGGCGTTGCACCTCCTTCTTGTTGGCTGGGGGCCTCATCTCTAGATAGCCCTGATCTTGT
Organism: Calamus simplicifolius; assembly: GCA_900491605.1. Taxonomy (NCBI): domain Eukaryota; kingdom Viridiplantae; phylum Streptophyta; class Magnoliopsida; order Arecales; family Arecaceae; genus Calamus; species Calamus simplicifolius. The sequence continues at coordinate 626,584 of UESW01003908.1, read as the reverse complement.
CAGGGTTGGCTTCAATCCCTCGCTGGGTCACCATGAAACCCAGAAACTTGCCTGCCGCCACTCCAAAGGCGCACTTGTGAGGGTTGAGCCTCATCCGATACCGGCGCAGGTTATTGAAGGTCTCCTCGAGGTTGGGACATGGTCAGCTGCACTGATGCTCTTGGTCAGCATATCATCCACGTACACCTCCATGTTACGCCCTATCTGGTCCTCAAAGACCTTATTCATCAATCTTTGATAGGTGGCCCCGGTATTTTTCAACCCAAATGGCATCACCTTATAACAGTAAATCCCCTTTTCTGTGATAAAGGAAGTTGCTTCTTCATCCGCCGGGTTCATCCTGATCTGATTATATCCCGAGAATGCATCCATGAAACTAAGGGTTTCATGCCCGGACGTGGCGTCCACAAGCTGGTCGATCCGGGGCAGCGGGAAGCTGTCTTTGGGGCACGCCTTGTTGAGGTCGGTGAAGTCCACGCACATCCTCCAGCTCCCGCTGGCCTTGTGAACCATCACGACATTCGCCAGCCTAGTCGGGTAATGCACCTCGCGGATGTGACCGGCCGCCAGCAGCTTCCGCACCTCCTCATCCACGGCTTTTTATCGGTCGGGGGCGAAACTCCTTTTCTTCTGTCGGACAGGTCGGCACCCCGTCCAAATATTGAGCTGGTGGGTATCACCTCCTCTAGAATCCCCGGCATGTCGGACGCCGACCAGGCGAAAACGTCAGCATTAGCCCGCAAAAAGGTGAGGAGCCGGTCCCAAGCCTCCTCTGGGAGTAGGGCTCCAATCCGGACCATTTTGCTGGGTCCTCCCCGAGGGGGAAGGTAAGCAGTCGCTCGGCCGGCTCTCCTCTTCTCTCCAGGTCTCGGGGTCCAGCGTCTCAGGTACTGGTGTGGGCGCCGCCCCTGTGGACTAGGGGCCAAGTGATAGAAAGTGTTGGTGGATTCTGCTCTCCCCGCATCTCCCCGACTCCTCTTCTGGTGGGGAAACCTCACGAGGAGCCTCTTAGTGGATATGACAGCATCTAAGAGGTTGAGCCCGGGCCTCCCGAGGATCGCGTTGTATGCGAGGGGCACGCGAACCACCAAGAACTTCATGAAAATAGTGCTCTGACACGGGGCTGTGCCAGGCGTCACAGGAGAGTGACCTCCCCCTCAACTTTTACAGAATCTCCCGTAAATCCCATCAGAGGCATGGCGATAGGCCGGAGTAGATCAGGTGACAGGTTCATGCAAACAAAGGCATCGTAGTTCAAAACATCCACAGAACTCCCACTGTCAACTAGAATTCTTTTTACAGGATGCTTAGCGATGTCATAGACACGACGACACTATCATCATTTTTGTTCACTACCACATCTAAGTCCTTTTCAAAGAAAGGAATTACAGACTCCAACTCCTCCTCCCCTCTTGGCCTCTTCGATGGGCCTCCTGCCCCCCAGGAAATATGCACCGTCTTCTCTGTCGGGGCATTGTCATCACCGGAGGCGGGGGCGCTGACGGGCCAGGAGCTCCCGGGTTGTTCCTCTGAACGAATTTTTCTAGGTGGCCCCGCTGGATAAGGTCTTCAATAGCCTTCTTCAGCTGGCGGCAATTGTCAGTGTCGTGGCCGTGGTCCCGATGGTAGCGGCAGTAGAGGTTCTTGTTCCGGGGATCTTCTGGTTCATGGGAGGAGGGCGCTGCAGATAGACTCCCCTTCAATCTCGAGCAGGATCTGAGATATCGGGGCGAGCAATGGGGTGTAGGGTCCGTCTCTTGGTGCAGGAGCTCGGGGGCGGTTGTCTAGCCGGCGAGGAGGCTCAGGTCTCCTGGGGGAGCTTCTGCAGTTCCGGTCGGGCCAGCTTCTTGGGGACATTCCCACTAGCCTCGCGCCGAGAAAAGTCGGCCTCGTCTGCCCGGATGTACTTCTGGGCCGGATCAGAAGCTCGGCATAGGAGCCCGGTGGCTTCTTGTCAAGGGAGTACGCGAAGCGAGACGGGCGGAGCCCCCTCTTCAAGGCCAAGGTGGCCACCGAGTCTTCAAGGTTGTAGACCTCCAGAGTTGCTTCTTTAAACCGAGCGACGTAGTCCCGCAGGGACTCACCGCTCTTCTGCTGGACGGCGAAGAGACTGTCCGCCACCCTTGGAATCTTCCGGTAGGCATCAAAATGGGCCAAGAAAGCCCTCTCCAACTGGCGGAAGGAATCGATGCTTCGTGGCGGCAGACGGGAGTACCAAGCCCGAGCGGCCTTCTTCAAGGTGGCCGGGAAGGCAATGCACATGAGCGAATCAGTGGCCCCCTGGACTTGCATGAGAACTTTATAGCTTTCCAAGTGGTCCAGGGGGTCCGTGGTCCCGTCGTATGGATCTAGCTGGGGAAGGCGGAACCTGGTGGAGATGGGCTCCTCCATGATGCGGCGAGACAAGGGAGGCCGGCTGTCGTAGTCTATTTTCGGCAAGTGGGTGATCCGACGGCTAAGCTCCTCCAGCCTATGATTATACTCATCGAGTCGATGCTCGGCTCGACGAGGCATCCGGCCATCAAAAGAGCCCTCCCCCGAAGATTCGGAGGACGGAGAACGGGGACGGTGATGCCGGGGGGCGCTCCGCCTCCTTCCCATGCTGCCGCTTAGGAGAGACACTAGCATGGCGGGAAGGAGACCGGTGTCTCTTAGAGGCTTCGCGGTGGTGAGGCTTGGGCGGAGATCGATGGGATGATCCCCAGGCACTGGCAACCTCCGCCGGGAGGAATGTTGGCTGGGTTGCACCACCCCTGGGACAGATGGATTCTGCTCGGTTGCTACGCGACCGCCTGCTGGTGCTACAGGCCCTGAACCACCACCACCAAAGACTGGACTTGCATGGCCAGGGCGATGAATCTATCTTCCTGAAACTGCTGCAGAGGAGGCGCGGGGACTTTGAGCTGAGGAGCGGAAGGCCCATCCTCCCGAGGCGCAGCAGCTCCGGAATGCTAGCTGCGAGAGCCGAGGGGGCCTCCACGGGTGGACCGGCCCCGCGGCGCTGCCCCCCAGCGCAACCGGCAGAAACTCCCTTCGTTCGGGTCATCACCATAGCTTCAAGAGCTTGAAGAGAGGGAATGTATACTGCTGGTTCGATGTCTTTCTCTTTCTTCCCCCTTCCTGGCGCTCCAATCTGATGACACCAAGTCACCTTCTTCAAACGTCGGGGAAGATGGACGTCCTTCTCTCCGGACCCCTGCAAGAAAGTCGCCGGAGACCGGTTGTTCCGGTGGGGACCCTCCGACGCTCAATTCAGTTACTTGGGCTCAGACAAGAATCGCTCAGCGAAAAGGAGCTGAGATAGTTAGGGTTTTGCTAGGAGGAAGAAAGCTAGAAAACCAGAGTTCGGATCCCTACTTACAGTGCGGGCGCGTATTTTTATACCTGTCCGAATATCCCATCTTACTGTTCCGGAAGATTACCATCGTACCATCATCATGCGCACCGGAGGCATCCCGCGATACCTGTCAACATGATGATACACGTGTCTAGCAGCCGTGGTTGTATTAGCGAGTTGTTGGCCTAGATGGCAACCCAAGAGGGGGGGGGTGAATTGGGTTCTTTAAAAAATTTTAACCTTTTAAAAAACTATGTGCTTGGAGATAGATGAAATTAAATGTAATGCGAATATTAAACACAACCAAAGAGATAGAGAAAGAGATAATCAAAGCACGGCAAACACAAAGGTTTTATAGTGGTTCGGTGTATCCAACACCTACGTCCACTCCCAAGATCCACTTGGGTCCACACTATAATCCTCTTGATTACAGTCGAGTTGTTTTACAAGATCACAACTCAAAACTTGTTGTTTCCAGGGATCACAACGAACCCAGCCGGTTTTCCGGGCTCACCAGCACAAAACCCTAAACTCAAGCTAATCTAGCTTGACCCGAGGTATACTACCTCCACTAGTTCAATCCCCTTGATAGAACTAGCACAAACAAGAAAGAATAATATTTTTCAATAATACAAAGCTCCTCAAATGAGCAAATATTCAAATAAAGGAATAAGGTTAGAAAAGCCTGTTTGAAGTAGATTGGATTTGAGCTTTTCTTCTTTTCCTCTTCTCTTTGAAGATGTTGAATCAGGCCTCAGCTTTGATTCGTTGCAAATGTTGCAGATGAGAAGTTGGAAATCTCAAAAATAGAGATTTTTCTTCTATTTTGGAATCCTTCGATTTTTCAATATGAACGCCTTGGATTTCTCTTTGAGCTTTTTGGAGTGGAAGGATTTGAGTTTGAACTCTTTTCTCTCTGATTTCAGGCTCAAGACTTCTCAGATTTTTGATTTGAAAGCACTCTCTTTTTTTTTTTTCCTTTGTTATTTTTCAAACGACGTTCTCCCCTTTTATAGATTTCCTTTAATCCATTTTTGGTGAGAAAACTAGCCGTTGGAACCTGGAAAGTTTTTCCAAAAAAATATATCGTTAGAAGTTAGGTAAAAAGAAAATATTACCGTTAGAGCTGATCTGGCATTTTAAAATTTTTTCAGATAGGTTGGAGTCGGCTCCAACTTTTCAGGTGTCGGCTCCAAGTCGTTTATCCAAAAATAGAAAGTTCTGAGTTCGTCGAGGAGTCGGCTCCAAAAAAGTTAGGTGTCGGCTCGCCATAGTCAGGTGTCGGCTCCAAAAGACTGTAAGTGTCGGCTCCGAGGTAGTCAAAAATCAAGTTCTGTCCCCGCATCGGAGTCGGCTCCAGACACTGTAAGTGTCGACTCCGAAACTCTGGGTGTCGGCTCGAAACTCTAGGTATCGGCTCCGAACCGTATCAAAAATCAGAAGAATATTTGACTGGCCATGGGGTCGGCTCCAGAATTCCTAGGTGTCGACTCCAGGCTCTGAAACTTTGAAACTTATATTTTGCAATTGATTCAAAACGTTTCTTAATGCCTTTAAATCAATCAAATATTTTTAAGCCCTGAAACACTTATCAAATCTATTAGTAATCAAATAAATATACTCAATTCCTTTATTAATCATCAAAATCAATAATTGGGTCAACAATCTCCCCCTTTTTGATGATTATAAAAACATTGAGTATATGCATAGGATTCTTAAATCAAAATTTTCAAAAAATGATCCTCACAAGTAAGCTCCCCCTGAATAAGGTAGCTCCCCCTATGAAGTTCAATTTACAATTGTTCTTTTGCTCTACATTTTAGTGTTTGATACTTAGAATTCAGTTATATCAATTTCACTTAGCTTATTGAATTAATGCATATCCAAAATCACTTGATACCAATCATCAATCAATCACTTGATACCAATTAAATAAAATCAATCAAAGCATAACTAATCAATGCATATACGACATAACTTTCTCCCCCTTTTTTGTAATCAACAAAAAGGTTAGAAGAGTTAAGTCAAAATGATAAAATTGATAGATCAAAAGATAATTTCATTTCATCAAAGTCAAGTATTACAAAAAGAAACTGTACTTTCATTACATCAAAAACTAAACTTTCATTTCAAACATCAAACAACATATCTCATTAAGTTAAAAAAAACACTTAGACTTCATTACATGAAAATTACAAATTGGTTCTAATGATTCTTGTTAAATGATCTAAAATCTTTGCATTCCATCACTTGAGTGCTACAAATTCTTTCAATCTTCTATCAACAAAAGAGCAAGCAGTCATGATTTTATCTTGAAGCTCGGCATTGCACTTTGAGTAGGTCTCAGAATCTCCACAGATATCTTTAAGTTCTTCAAATATATTTTTCAGATCATTACTTAAGGAATCCGCAGATGAACTAAGAGTTGATTCTATTTTGCAATGCGATCATCCAGGGAATAAAGGGTTTCTTTAAGATTCATAAACTTATTATCAAACTCAGTCTTCAATTCATCCTTCTGAGCAGCAAGCAATCCTTTGAGTTGCTCCAATTGAAGGTCTGAAAATCCAACTGATGAAGTGGATGCTGAACATGAACTTGAGCAGGTGCAGGGGCAGGAACAGGACTGCTAGGCTGCGGAGAGGGAACCCTCACAGATGGTCCAGCCTCAAAGATGCAGAAGGTCTAGGTTCAGGGGCTCTCTCATCCAAGTTGCCTTTCCTTTCCCATTGCCCGTTGACCTTAACAAATCCCATCCGATGCAAGGTGGCCAAACTGTAGTAATCAGTATGCCTGAGATTCTTGGAAGGTTCATTGTCTATCACAACACCTTGGCTCCTGAAAACCATAGTTAGCACCATGCCGTAGGGTAAGGACGATCTTCTTTTCCCTCCAGCCTCAGCCATATAAAATATCATCATTGCAGCTAAATTTATGGGTTGACTGGTCAACACACTGTCCATCACAACAATGTCTCGCTCGGAGACATACTCAAATCGACCGGTTTTTGGAAATAATATTCTACTGCAAATATTGTGAAGTAATCTTAATTCCAAGGGCAGTTGGTTAGCCCTAATCTCCTCAAATTCTGTAACTTCTCTCCCTAACATCCTCGATAGAGGGCTGACCTCTCACTGTGGATGTCGGCAACTAATCCAGTAATGGGAATGCTAAGGAGGTTTCCTAATTTCTGAAAAGTGAGATGGATCCTTTTACCTCTGACTGAGCTCACGATTCCACCATCACCTCTCGACAGATTGAAATAGAATTCCTTGACAAGAGCTGGATATGTAGGAACATCTAGAGAACACACTTTATCCCAGCCTAGTTCCTTGATTTGATTCCCAATAGAGAAGCCCTCGGATTGAAAGAACTCGAAATCAACTTTCCTACCCATTGTTATCACTCTCCCTGCTAGGGTATCTACCTGAGGAGATGAAGGGTCTGGATTGTCCGAAGCAGTTGAAGAGGAATCACTCGGAGATGGCTCGCGCACGGGTCGTCTCGCCGATCGTTTTCCGGTTGCTACGGGCACTCCAAGCACTGATCCTCTCCTCTTAGGTGCCATTAGATCCTTAGGAAGGCTTGAATAGGGTGGAATTAGAGATGGGGAGGCTTTGAGAGAGTTTGGGAAGAGTTTGGTTAAGGATTTGAAAAGAGATGAAATGACGAGGTGTCGACTCTGCCCTAATAAAGTCGATTTGGGACCCCCAGGTGTCGACTCCCGCAAAGTCGGGTGTCGACTCCAAATCGCTAACACAGTCAGCGCTCGAACTGGAGTCGGCTCCACTTATACGGGTGTCGGCTCCAAGGTCAGGGACCGAGAGCGACACAGACAAGGTGTCGACTCCTCAAACTGAGGTGTCGACTCCACTGACAGTTTCAGAGAAAAATAACTGAGATTCAAACAACTGAAACTTGTCAAAATAATTCAATAAAATTTTGAAAAAATCTTTGGAGTATGAGGAACAAATTGCTCAGATGACTAGATAATTTGTCCTTAAAATTATGAAAGGAATATCAAGAAATTAATAGAAATCTAGATAGTCATTCCTTAGAGTTTCAAAATCATTCCAAAGGGTCACAAATCCCTAATTCACCTCTAAGATAACAAAATCTTTCTTCACTCAAAGGTTTTGTAAATATATCAGCTAATTGTTCTTCAGTATTAACATAATCAAGACAAATTTCATTATTAGCTACATGTTCTCTTATAAAGTGATATCTAATTTCAATGTGTTTTGTTCTTGAATGTTGAATTGGATTTTTAGTTAAATTAATTGCACTTGTGTTATCACATCTAATTGGAGTTTTATCAAGTGTTATGCCATAATCTTCAAGTTGTCTCTTAATCCAAAGGATTTGAGCACAGCAACTTCCAGCTGCAACATATTCTGCTTCAGCAGTTGATAATGCAACCGAATTTTGCTTTTTGCTAAACCAA